>JAKWIX010000214.1:0-52149 GCA_027704785.1 Solanum chmielewskii | reverse complement strand
TCCAGCATTCTTTATCGTTTAAATCAGCCACTAAGAGAAGTTAAAACAAAACTGACTGATCCACCTTCACGAGATTCTTGTCAAAATCTATCAATGCGTCGTTCGATACACCTTCCTCCGAGTGTTTCTTCCAATATTCAACAACTTTGACCATAATTTTTCCATCAACATTAGTTAGAGGGATAACGTTAGAAGCACAATCCACATATTGTACTATGTTTTTGATGACTTGTGATCTCATATCTGTAAACTGATCGAGTTTGAATTAATTACCATCGCTAGTCTTGAGAGTTATCAGATTTTTAGAAGACATGATGAAGAAATTGGAGAGAGATATAAATGAATGATTTCATTACATGTGGGTAGCTTGGTATTTGTAGTGCTTTAGATTTTAATTACTTTTCAAAATTATAACATGAACATAGAAAGTAAAATATTACATAGATTAAAATTTATTATTTTTTATTTTAAAATTTTTATAAATTTTCTATGAAAATCTAAAAAAAATAAATGTCTTAGTTTATTAGGATAATGAATTTAATTAAAAGTTATGGGGAATGTTCTGAATTAATCATTCCTTTAATCATCAAATGGAAGATCACTCATATGTTGTGTTCACTATATTTTCAATAAAAGTAATCACAAAACTAAAATAATTCGACAAATTTTCAAAGTGAAATAAGTTTACGTAAATTTGATATCTTACACAATAAAATTAAAACATTAAAAATTATAAGAATAAAATTATAAATTACATTTTTTTTTTTTGCATATCAAAAATATAAGTAACAATATTGATAGTAGGAAGAGAGATACCAAACCAAATGAATTGTGCATAGAGAAACAAAAATTTCTAACAGAATCAAAATCTGCAACTGCAAAAAACCTGGTTTCAAAGTAATTGAAAAAAAATGCAAACAAAATCAAGATGAAGCAAATAGAATAGAGAGGGTAAATAAGTTTGTAAATTTCCGAATAAATTTCTAAAAGGATAAATTGGTAAAATCAAATCTAAATTATGATTTTTTAAAAGGCTTGTAAACAGAAAATTATTAAAGAATAGAAATATTGAGAGGAAAGCATGTAATCTAAATCTTAGGATTGTTTAGTGGAGATTTAAATTGGGTATCCATTGAAATATTTAATTAAAACATTTTGTACCTCAAATTTGAAGTTGATTTGTCGAAAATATTAATTAGTCGTTTCTAATAAATATACATTATATTAAAGAATTGAAACATCAAAATTTTCTCATATATATAATTTAACAATATCATTTACATATTATTTTTAGAACTAGAAAAAAGTTTAACAACAATATTTTTGCAACATTAGAAAGAGTAATAATTAATGATTTCAGTCTTCTAAAAATGTACAATTTATTGAAATTTAGAAATTTTAATTTGATAAGAATAATAATTTGACTAACTTTTAATCATAGATATTTGAAATAGTTTCTCTCTAACAAATAATTTTAATATTAGAAGTACATTATTAGTTGTCCTTTTTATAATTTTACTATAAAATGCTCCTTTTTTAAAAGATAATTAATGGTAATTTTCTTATGAAAAAACACTTTTCAAATGAATTAGTCAAACACAATACATTTTTCCTATTCACTTCTCTAAAAAGCCATTTCAAAAAAAGTTCTTGTAAAAATAGCGTGTTTTTAGGAGCGATTCCAAACAGACTCTTAGATAATTAGGATAATGAAGTAATTGAAAAATACAAGAAAAATTCTAAACTCACTATTTCTTTAATCATCTACTTGAAGACCAGACATTTATGATAGTTATTAAATTCGTTTTCTTTAACTACATTTCTATGAAAAATAATCGAAACAATAAATATCAAATAATTTAGTGTTCCCCTTGGCCCCGATTCCATATAGTTGTCCACATTATTAAAAAAAAGTTGCCATAAATTACTTAGTAAGATAAATTAATTATATTTTCCCTATTTTACTCTGACAATTTGTTTCTTTTTTTGAAACAGTAAATAAGTTTGTAAAGTTTCAAGCAGGTTTGTTAAAGATTAAGTTAATAAAAATAATATAGTTAATTACGTCTTTTTTCAAAAGATATGTGAAGAGAAAAGTCTACATTTAATATAAGACAGGGGAAGTAACATTAATCATATTATTCTGTTTTATGTTAATTGTGCCCCAAACATGAACATCAGTGGAGAGACTATTCTAAGTCTTATATTTAAGAGGTTAAACTTAAAAGTAATATATTATTATCTTTACAAAAAAAGATGTATTGCAATACAAATTTTAATATTTTATATTTTAATTTAAATAATATGTTATTCTTGTCACAGTAAATTGGAATAATTTTTATAGAATGACCATTTGGTGAAATGTTCTAAATAAAAGAATTCAATGAACAGTTAATTACCTATAATCTTTATTTGGTCTGTCAATAATCGATCATTTGATCATTAACCAATTATGTTAATGTGTACTCAGATCTTCTCTAGGCACTTGGGTTAATTCACATAATAAAGTTTTATATCGCTACAATCTGAATAATTTCAAATGAATAATGTATCTAATAAAATAGAAATACCGAGAAGGAGACATGTAATCTAAATTTTAGTACTGTTTAAAGGAGATATATGAAATGTCCATTGAAATCTCTCATTAAAATGCTTCGAACCTCAAATTTAAAATTTGATCTGTTACAAATGTGAGTTGATCATTATTATTGAATATACAATATATTAAAGAATTAAAAGTCGCTCATATATAATTTAGGACTACTTAGAGGAGATTTGATTGAATAATATATCTAAAGGATAATATTTTTTTCAAATAATACAACTTGTTTTAATTTCTTTCCAACATAATTTATATATAAATAAAATTCGAGCAACATTTCTTCAAAAGGAAATAACTAAGGTAGAACTAAAAAAATAAAATTAAAAAAATAGAATAAAGCTAAGTAAATACCATAACTATCATAAAATCATTCAAAAGCCCAAAAATACTCTCTAGGGCCTCCTCCTCTTCCTTTGGTGTATAATCATTCAGGATGCCATATATTTCACGAATTTCCCTAGTGTTTTTCATGAGATTCTATCAAGAAATTCTTGCATTAATACCTCCTTCAACTGTTTATCATCAAGATATCTAGTAGCCAAGACAACACCCAATAATTCTAAGTTCATCAATTTCAAGAAACCCTAATCAAAATTCTTTAGCTGATCTTTCATAACACCTTCCTCCGAATGCTTCTTCCATTACTTAATTATTGTCTTCATTGTTTGTTCATCAACATTAAACAAGGAAATAACATTAGAAGTACAATCAACGTCTTGTACTATGTTCTTGATGACTTCTGACCTCACAACTATTGCTTCTTCGAGTTTGAAATCCTCACCATTGCTAGTCTTGAAAGTTATCAGTTTTTCCGAAGACATGACAAAGAAAATGAAAAGAGGTATGAACGAATAATTTCAATACATAATATTAGCTTGGTCTTTTATAGTGTATTAGGTTTTAATTACTTTCCAAAGTTGTGGCAGAATATGAAAAGCAAAATATTATATAGACCTAAGCTTATTATTTACCTTTTTGAAGTTTAAATATTTTTCTTTGAAAATTATAAATTATTATTATAACCATATAATTAAAACTGACAAGAAAAGTTCTTTTATGTCAAAAATAAAGAGTAGCTTTTAAGTTAAAAATAAAAAATTGACTTTAAAGTCAAAGTTAAATGACTTCAAAGTCAAAAGTTAAAAAGTGGGGGGAGACTGAGAGCCTGTTTGGCTCAGCTTAAAAGCAGGTCAAACTGACTTAAAAGCTGGTTTTTGACTTATTTAGTTGTTTGGCGATACTCAAAATAACTTATTTTAAGTTAAAAAAAACTTATTTTAAGCCAAAAGTTAAAAGCTGGGGTAGGGGTGCTTTTTTTTCCCAGCTTATAAGCTGTTTTAAGGTGACCCCATTTTTACCTTTTTGCCCTTAATATTTTTATACAATCTCCAAATTACCCCATAACCCTAACATCTCTTTGTTCTATTTTTCCCTTTTCACGTGTGGATGATGGACAATTACTATTACTAATGAATGAAAATAAAATATATCTTAAATCTTTCAAGTGATCTATTCAAATTATATATTATTAAAATGTAAAATAAGTTGCACATATAACTTAAATAAAAATTTATATTCTTCTTATAAATAATTTGTGATAATAAAGAAATATGTGAATGATAGACAATTATTATTACCTATGGATGAAACTAAAATAAACTTAAATCGTTCTTTAATCTATTCAAATTATATATCTTTAAAATCTATAATAAGTTTATATTCCTCTTATAAATAATTTGTAATGAGAAAGAAATATGTGAATGATAGCAAAATATAATTATTTATGGCTGTAAAATATAATTAATTAACTTTTATATGTTAACAGCTTTTAAGGGTATTTCAGACATTTTGATATAAAAGTTGTTTATCAGCACTTATTTGCCAAACACATCAACAACTTTTTTTTTAACTTAAGACTTTTATCCAAACGCATAACTGCTAACTTTGACTTGCATATTGAACTAACTTTTGCCAAGGAAAGCATACATTATTATTTAAGTCTCATATTTGTAGCCAAGCTAGAAGTATCTGATAAGAAAATACATACATTTATGATAATATATATAAATTCAATCTTTCAGACCTATGGTATGTGACAAGATTGTGTTTACATATTATTTCAAGTATTGGACTATCATATAATCATCAAACTATTGACCTTCACAATGAGAAGCTATAACCAAAATCCACGAACAAATCAAAGTATTCTGTAGAAATAACCTCAAAACTCCGATTGTCATATTTCTAGTCCTCCTAGATTTTCTTTCCAAATGTTTGTTATGAAGGAATTTATTTTTTTGGAAAATTAAGTAAAATGACTTCTCTTCTTAAATTAAGGAAAACATTTTCCAAAATTTCATCCAACTTCAACTTACACTTTTGTTTGGTAGAACTTTAATTTTTTAAAAATATTTTCAATTTAAAAATTTTATTTTTTCACATGATCCCTCTCCCCCTACCCAAAAGAGATGTTTTGAGTTTGTTTTTTTAAAAATACTTTTAAGTTCAAATTTTCATTTTTTTCACCCCTCCCCCCCTCCGCCTCGACCCCACCGACCCACCCCCAGCCCGCCCCCAAAAAAATAATTGAAGTTCGTTACTTAAAAAATTTTTCAACTTCAAAATTTCATTTTTCTTCCATACACACCCCACCTAATAGCCCCCCCCCCCCCCCAACACACACACACCTTCAAAAATACATTTTGATTTTTTTTAAAAAAAAAAATTCAACTTAAAAAATTCATTTTTCCACCCTACCCTCGATCCCTCCCCACCCCGAAGCCCTTCGTCTGACCCCCCCCCCCCACACACACACACAACCCTACCAGCCCACACCCAACCCTAAAAAATTGCATTTCTAAAATATTTTCAAGTTCAATTTTTTATTCTTCACCCCTACCTCCCCCCAAACCAATCAGCCCCTACCAGCCCAATCCCCACCTCAAAAAAAATTAATTTTTGATTTTTAAAAATATTTATTATTTTCAACTTGAAATTTTATTTCTCCCCTACCAGCCAACAACCAACAAAAAATAAATTTTATTTTTAAAAATATTTTCAACTTCAAATTTTTACCTTTTCACCCGTACCTCCCCCTACTAGCCACCCTATCAGCCCTCCCACCCCACCCCCCAAATAAATAACTTTGTTTTAAAAAGTACTTTCAATTTCAAAAATTATTTTTTACTCTAGTAAAAATAAAAAGTTTCTCAAAAAAAAATCATTCATAAATCAAACACTAAAAATCATTTTCGGAAAATATATTCACCAACCAAACATGAGAAAATAAGTTCAAAATCTACTTGTTTTCTAGGAAAACATTTTCCTTTATAGCAAAACACCCCTAAGGGTAAAAATTATCAACCAACAAGCTTACAATCTAATTCACACTAAATTGTAGTCCACTAGCAGTTCGTTAATGTTTTACCTTTTGTTTTTCCTTTGGAACAGTAAATATTGTTCCTAGAGAAGTCTTTGTGCAGGAGATTTTATATTACTACTTTCCATTCTCTAAAAAAAATATTTTAAAGCAGTTGATTTTGAATTGATTCTGAATAACAATTATCCAAAAAAAATCCTTGCCATTACCATCAGCTTATTGATACATGGCTAGATGCAACTACCACCAAAGTGTTGTAGAAATAAAACAAGGAAACCAACTAAACACAACATGAGGCTGAAACATGGTGTCGAAGGTAGCAGGTAAACCAGCACATTAAAGGTTCTAAGAGAAACATTTAAGTATATAACATTACATTCACAACTTCAAAAAATACGAAGAGAGTGAGAAAGAAAATGTACCGAAAAGTTCTACACGGCAAGGAAAACTGATTTTTCAACTTCGTATGAATAAATCCCAAGTGGACAAACAGTGATTGAAAAGGTATTTACATGATATACGTCCCCAATAAAACAAAGAATTAAGGAAATTGGAACTTGTCAAATGTCGAATTATTCACTTCATCCTATGGAGGACAACTTTAGTTCCTTGAAACTTTTGTGAAGCATAGTTGTCTTTAATACTTCTATTTTTGGAACAAAGAAGATACGATTAAGGAGCAAGGAAATATGATGGACTTGATTGACTCTTTAAGCATATACTAGGAGTTCTTAAGTCCATCGCTATAATATTTATATAATCTAATTACTGTTTTTACTTTTTTCAGTTAATTTACTTATAAAAAAGGATAGATTTTCATTTGAGTAACACGATGAGAGAACTGTTTCTTAAATTGTTTAAGGAGAAAAATAATATAAGAAGATTGTCTGACTTGAGTTTCAAACAAAAGTTGCCCATCCCTTACAAATTAACGGTTAAACATGAATAAGATGCTCTTCTCTGTGGAGCCCTCCTATTATTTTGGAGCTAATATTAAGTTTTAATCATTTAACAAACATAGAGATCTAACAAGGAACCAGATCCTTGTTATTAGGACTGTTGACAATGAAATGAATGAATAAACTCATTGTAAGGAATATTTGTGTGCCATCATCAAAAGGGGGAAATGTTATATTCTAGATGTTCTGATCATCCTCACAAATAAAGGGACCTGGTCGCTGGAAGAATGCTCCCGCCAAGGTTCAAATGAGGTACAGAGGTAAAGATATCATGTTATGTGGTAGGTTAATAGTTGAGTGTACCTCACCAACAAGAAGGAGGACGAGACTGTCAATTTTAGGTCTCACATATCTAGCGACCTAGTCTCGGACTGAGTTCTCTTATCCAGATCTTTAATGGGGTACAACTATAAAGTTTTCGTGTCATAGGTTTGTGAGGCATCAGCGTACTACACCAATTAGAATGGACGAAGTTGTTTGTCCAATGCTCATTAACTCTTTATGGTTTACTTAGTCAACATGAAACAAAATATCTTATCAAGAACTTACGATGAAAAGTTTGCAAGGGACCTAGTCCCTTCAAGACTGTATATTAAAGATGACTAGACATCGTGTCAGAAAAGCTGCCACTTTTGAGGTGATAGGTGCAAAACTCTTCTGAACAGAAGTCTCACGTCCAATGGGCGGTCCCAAGGATTTGTTTTGATTTTATGTAGTCTTTTCTCAAAAAATACAACTTAATATTTGCCAAATTAAATTCACAAGCTTAAAAAGACAAAGTCATCTTTAAGAATAACTCGATCACAAGAACACATATAACAAGGACCTGATCAACTGGAAGAGTTTTTTTGTACTTGTTGATGTTCTTGATTATTTGTATTTGAGCTTATATTTTAGAAATTGCTCCACTTTGGATAGAAACATTTTATGTTTGTGTGAATCATTGTAAGAACTAGGTTAAGTGTAGGTTATTGTGTTACATCAAAGTCTATATTAATCAGTTAGGATTAGTATAGTGGATGGTGTTGTATCTGCTCCATGAATGAATTCAATTTGATCTCATCGCGTGAATCAGACAAGGATATATGGGATCGGTTGAGAACAATATATGAAGATACTGAGAAAACAAAGAAATCGAAGTTACAAATCTTTACTACTCAGTTTGAAAGCTTCAACATAAAACAAGGTGCATATATTCTGGAAATGCATACCAAATTCTCTTCCATCACCAATGAGCTCAACTATCCTGACGAACCCTATCCCAGTGTGCAAACAAGTTTTTGACAAACTTAAAATTTTCCCTTATCTTTGAGAAGTTAATTGGTGTTTGTTGATAAAACAAAAGACCTTCAAAGGCGACTCTAAATACAATATTTGAGCTTCTTCACATTCATGAGTTGCATTTAAAAAAAAGGAGGGTCTCATTCTCAATGGCAAAGAAAGAGGACAAATCTGATTGATGAGGCTTATCAGAAGAAAGAAAATCATGACGAGTGTAATAGATCAAGGGAGGAGTGTTATAGGTTTAATCAACCATGTCACTCCATTTGAATTTGTCTTATGTACAAGGTTGACCAAACGTAATATGTGAAGAATGCAGAAGGTAAAGATAAAGAGGGGGACAAGGTTCGTCACATGATAAGTAGAAAACAAGCTTTCATCTAGGTGATGAAGAATGATCAGGAAGCATGGGAAAATTCCTCAAGTGATTTAGACAATTTTGAACACACATGATGCTTTCATGGCAATGTCAAATGAGGAGGATGATGGTGAAAAGGTAACTCAAAGATTTAATATACTTTTTCTACTAGTAAATTAAGAAAACAAGTTGTTGTATTACTTTATTTGATAATTAAGCTGACAATGAGAATGATCTCGTGAACAATCGTCTAGACATCTCACAAAATGGAAAAATTTCTTTAGTCTCCCAAATATCTAATATTGAAAATAAAATGGTTGTGGTAGAAGCCAATGATTCTAGAACCGAAGGAAAAGATGAAAGGGGTAATAAATACAGTTTCTAAGGGAAAGAACGAGGCAAGTAGCTTGTAGCTGGAGCCTGAAAGTAAGTTGCACACTACTAAAATGAAGATGTAAATAGATTTACAAAGAAATCTTGTATTGGAGAGGGACCTAGTGTATGTAAACGAGGAACTGGAAAAATCCCTCAAATGGATAAATTTTTCGAAGATTCCTATAAATATGATTGATCAAGGCAACAACAGTAGAAGAGGGATGGGCTGTGAAAAGATATATCACCCATACAATCCTCATAACAAATCATTTTCTGATGATGATTGTATGTTGTGTGTGCATTGTCGTCGAGATTAACATCTCAAGAAATATTATCATGTGTCGAAAAAGTATGGCGGAAATTCGTCAAACTATTCAAAAAAGTGGAATAGACTAAAGAAGGGACATGGTCCTACTCATGGTCCCAAGTTGTAGAAAGCTAGTCTGCTTTACTGGACAAAAGATTTTCTTGTCACCCCGTTATCGGCTTACTGGTAACTCTCCCAAGATAGACATGTGATTTTCTATGAAGGTGGTGGAGGTAGCATCAGTCAGTGTGGTTTATGTCAAAGGACCTGGTCCCGAGTCTTCACAAAATGAAACTTGCAAATGACAAAGGTTGAGAAGTTGATATTAAAGAGAAGCAGAAAAGACCATCCTTCGGGTGGAATAAGCATGTCACATCCCGAGAGCATACCCTAGAGGATATGGAACTCTCGGAGTGCAACTGGCGTACTTGACCTCTTGGAGGTCTCATACAAGCCCTTTCGCATCATTCATCGCATATACATATATGAAAAGTAGTGCAGAATTAAAAAATTTCACAAAACATTCTAGTAGTCTTTCAAAATATCTTTCATATAAAATCAAAGGAATATCATCAAATCTTAGACTCGCGAATATACTTGGGACACGTCCCATACAATCAAAATATAATACTATATGTCTATTACAATAATTCAATAAAAAGAAACTCTAAAGACATCTACGCCCTCGAGTCAAGTGAGTACATACTTCAACTTGCTTGAACGAACTTATAATCCAAGCCTTCACCTCCAATAGAACCTTCACCTATGAATCACTTTAGAGATAGATAAAAGCATGAAATTAGTACCTACACATGTACCAAGTATGGCATAATTCATAAAAATCATGATAATGGACATTTAATGGAAAATGCATTTTTTTGATTAAAACATCATATTATTAGCATAAGAACAACAATTAAAACCTTAGAAACACATAAGAAATCACATAAGCAATTTATCACACTTTTAGGAAAACTTTACAGTATCTCACATAACTGTTACAGTGAATTCCTTCACTGTTACAGTGAAGTTATTCTACTTCACATTGAACACTTTCTAGCATGTAATCCTCTCACTAAAAGCTATCCTGAGACTCACTTAAGTAAGGCAAAGAAGTACCACACATACACCAGCTCTAGGGACGCCTCAATGATCCGTAAGACCTCCTATAATGAGACACATACTTACAATACACCAAACACATGAATATGAGATCCTCCTACCAAAGGTGATTCTAAGGTTCACTTGAATGAGTTGTGAAGTGACTGCCCATAAAATCCCTTCACACAAACTCAATAGATCCTTTAGATTACCTAGGATAAGATCATTCTCACTTAATACAACAACGTACATGTAATATGAAATTCTCCTTTCCAAATGTTATCAAATGACTTACTCAAGTAAATCAAGAAGATAATGTCCATACTTGACCTCTTCAAGATTACCTATGCAATCCTTGAGACTACCTAAATTTTGATAATTTCTACTTAATCAACCAACTTTCCTAACTAGAGTCATTTTAAGATTTATCTAGGTAAAATATGAAGTGATCATTTTATACCCCCTTCACACATTAACTAAACACCCCTTAACTACTCTAAACAAGTACTTATTGACTTTAATGTGCTTTATGACTTAAGTCATTACATTCATTAGTTCATTTAAGAGATATTCAATCACATAAAGGACATTCATGTAATGTTCTTGGAGAAGACCTAGGAACTCTCACTAACATCTTACAAGCCTATTGTGCAATGTCAAGATAGCATCTCACACCACCACCTAAGCTTCATAAAACTTCTCAAATACTAGTAGGTATCCCATATGATGATAATAGGCAATAGCCTACATAGACCATGGTAACAAAAAATTTAATCCGGAGTTATAACCTACTCCGATAGAGGGTATTCTACTTGCCAATGGTAGAACTTAGACAAATCCCATGTAGGCACATGGTTAAGGAATATGAAGGGTTTTCTTTGTACTATAGCCTGATTCTTAACTAGAGTTACTTCCCTTACCATACTCACTCGGCCCTAGCCTTTGTTCTCATAGAGTAATTTACATTAAAGGATAGTAAGAAGGTGTTCCATATCTAGTTTATAACCCAATCACATTCACCCTACCAAAGAGGTTCCCTAGGGATGCCTTTCAATGACGAAGAGGATAGATTAATGACTTTCGTAAGGATGATATCATGTCGTTCCAGCTAACCAACCTCAAGTACATCATTCAAGAAGGATACCATTACGACTTTCGACTTCAAGAGTCATAACCTTACCACTAGGTTGAAGGATCCACATAAAGGACCTTCTTAGTATCATTGAAGGTCTCATGTCATTCATACATACAATAGTAAGAGGCTTTAGCATCCTAAGTCAATACATCTCATATTCACATTTATATATGTATCAAATAAGGGACACAAGTCTACCAAATAAGATACATACACACTTCACTTTACCACATATAGCATATAATATTCAAAAAGCACATAGGCATAACCTTCATCAATATAAACATCATAGACTCACATACTCAAGTAGGAATAATCATGCGTCAACTCTAAGACTACACATATAAAGACATAGTTATAGTCTAACATGATCACCTAATATCAATATAAGAACATATACGTTCCACATTACTCAAATGTAAATAGATGTGATCATAGTTCACATAAATTAACTACAAAATTCATCATAGTACATCAAGTAGTTACCGACAAGTTCATGATCATCATAATACATAAAGTAACGCCAACAAGGCCACATCATTCACATAACACCGCCACCATAAGTGGGACCATACCAATCACAATATAATTCAAGAGCTACATTGCATAAAATAAAGACAATTAGGGAAGCGTACCACCAATTCATTCTCTCCACTTCAGTCTTTAGCTAAATCATCCAATTCAATACAAATAGTCCCTTACCCATGACCATGATCATCAATTCAATACAAAAATCATAATACTCAATGAATCTAGGTCAAATCAATATATATTTATCAATCTAAAACATCCTATACATAAATTAAATACAATTATTACATCATTCAATAGCCCATAGAAATCTAAACTAGAATTCATAAGCATTACGATAATATCAAGTCAACCACAAAGTAGTCAAAATCTAGGAAACTTTTGAAATCTCTTTGAATTTTGGGATCCTTGATGAATAGAGTTTCAAGGATAAAAATCCATATTTCAATGATGTTAATCCACGTAATTGATGAAGAATCACAACTCAATTCTCCAATCCAAGCTCTTCCTTGAGTTTTGGCTTCAATGGAGTTCTAGAGAATTTCTTAGAGCTTTTGGGGTTTTGATTTTGAAGAATGAGTTCATATAGGTATTTAGGACTCATATTTAAGAAAATTGAAATACCTAAAATACACCTAAGTAACCTCCCACACTCTTATTTGGACGTTGGGTGATTTACCAATTAACCCTCCAACTTAACAGTGAAGCTGCGCAGGAATAAACCCATCAACAACTTGGCCACAGACAAACTCTTTGTCAACAAATGGACCATCCTGTATGACCGTCGTTTAGGAATGAGACTGGCCATTGGGATCTTTATATCCCTAGTATAATTCTTGACCAAAGACTCCCATCGACTGGTCAACCAGCCGTCGTTTGCCTGTGTCGATTTGGGTTGGTCTTGACAGCCTTTAGCTCTTTGAGGGGTCCTTCCTCAAGGACACTTGGTTAGTCCTTCGAGACCTTCACCTATACGTTTCCAACCCGAATATTTTAGTAGACGATTTTAGGACCTCCCATATCAATTTCATACAAAACTAACACATAAAACTCGACAAAACATGCTAAGACACACAAGGTCGTTTCAAGGCAAACATTTCGAACATCATGGACGTTTGACGTCCAAACTTCATGAAACTTGACAAACTAACTTTAAAAATCATTATAAATTATATAAAGACCTCATAAGATCAAAAAACACATATATAATCACGTAAACACACATTAGTTACATAGGTGACTAGTCGTGAACGTCTTAGTCGTCCCTTGACGTTTGACATCCAATTAACCTAAACTCTTAAACACTACCTCAATACCACATTATACACCATTTTAGGACCATAGACCCTCATGAAAACCATTTTAGGCTCTAGTTTACCTAAGTTATTTTAGAGGTGTTACAAAGTAGACTTTTAATATTTCAAAGAACTTTCGGCTGAAGGGGTGAATACTACGTGTTCGATGATCAAAAGGTATATATAGAGAAGTTTGATATCAATATCGATTAAAGAACAGTTTCAGGATACTCTTCCTCCAACAAGGCTTATCCAATGTAAAAATTTATGCATTAAAAATGATCTTCATGTAACTTTTGATGAGTCTTGAAGAATTGGGAAGTAAAGTGTAAAACAAATAAGATTCTGAGATGGAAGAGATATTTAAGAGTAAGAGAGATGATCTAAACAATGAGCTCTCTCAAGAACATCCTCGTCATGAATCCACCAATCTCAAGGAAGATGATGTTCAAACTATTAATGTGAATTCAGAAGGTGAGAATGAAGAATCTGATCAAGATCAGTTTGCAAGAAAAGAGTATAACACTCGGTTCCCCAACTAGCTGATAAGTTTTCCGAATTCCTCTTCAATAATGACTTCAAAAGAGGTAAAATTGTCAAAACCCCTCTTTATAAAATCACAAGATAATGAATTGCTGATCATTCAAGTGTATATAGATGATGTCATCCTTTGAGATACCATTTGAATTTTGTGTGAAGTGTTTTCCACATTCAAGGGTAGTTTGTTCTTAATGAGCACAACGTGAGGTTTCTTATTAGAGCTACATATTCAACAAACATCTAAAGGTACCCTCGATTGTCTAGAAAAGTACTTCAATCAGCTTCTCAAAAGGCTTACCATACTTCAGTGAGGACAACAATAAAAAGGGGTAATTGTTGGATTTTAAAGGTGTAAATGGAAAATGAAGATGTGACTTTTATGAAGAGTTGCAAATATTATCAAAGGCTGAAGACTTTATGAAAATTTATGACTTTTATGAAAAGTTGTAAATTTTATGAAAAGTTAAGACTTTTATGAAAAGTTGTAACTTTTATGAAAGATGACGACCTTTCTGAAAGATTATGACTTTTCCAAAGGTTTGTGACCTTTCCGGTAAGACACAATAAGAATCTTTTCGCACTACCCTTTGTTTTGTATAAATTGAGGAATTTCCTCTCATTTTAAAAATAGTATTTTTGGACTTCTTCTACTAAACTAAATCTAGTATTCTAAGTGTAATTTACTACCATTGAGTGACTCGCTGACACCAACATTTTGGGTATCAATATAGTGGTGATTAAGATCATTCTATCCTAGGAAGACATATTCCAAATTAAACCTCGAATGCTCGAGTGAATAATTTACTTAAGGGGATACTATGCATTCAGTGGCCTTTATCCTTCTTTCTATTTTTTTCGTATTCTAGTATGTGTTACAAATTTTAAATTTGTGAATTAATTTCTCTTCTTCTTTACTTCAATGGTTAATTAAACTTTGGTAACATCGTTCTTCTGCAATGCTTGTTGGAATCAGTAAGATTCGTTAAACACAGATTGACAACAATTCTTCTTTAAGAAAAAAAATTTGTATATTTTTTCTAATCTGTTTCTAATTCAAGTTTCTCTACTAGTTATAATTTTTTAGTTGTAAAAATGTTCTTAAACTTTGTTGTGTCTTTTCAAGTTCTTCAAAGTTTTTTTCTAAGTATCTTAGGAAAATAAGATTAAAAACAACAATGTTAATGAATTATTATATTGTTGGTATTTATTGTATTTTATTGATTGATAGAAATAGATCATGCAGGTAGAAGATAAATGTATAGGAGGAAACTAGTTTCTAATGGTTAACAGTTTTGATATTTTAAAGTTAGTCTTTGGAAAAAGTTCTGCAAATCGTATGGATTTTGAATGAATTTTCCTTTGCAAATAGTGTTGCCTTTAAAATTCACTTTTTTGCATAATGAGATATACATAATTTTTGTTTGATAAAATAGTATATCAGAATATTATAGTTGGAAGACTATTTGAAAATAAAAATATTTTATGTGATAATATAAGAATATTTTTAATTCAATTTGGAGACAATTTTTTTTTTTGTATTTTTGTACTTCTTGTGAATTTGATTTTATCTGATTGTTCTGGATTAAAATCTTTTGTAATTTTCTACTCTGAACAAATTAAACTATGTAATTTATTTAAAGAATAGAAAACTTCACCTACTATGTATGTGTTGTACTTTTGATTTTCTATAAATTTCACTTTTATATAGAAACACTATAAATACTAAGTGGTATGACTATTTGTGATTCAAGAAAAAGATTAGTGACTTATATTTGATAAATTTGTGAATGAACTTTGACACTATGTAAAGATTGTCAAAGAGAATTAAAACTTTATACTACTTTCGTAGAATCATATTCTCAAAAGAGGTTTTATACTGTCAATGACATTTTGATAGTCTGGGAACTGAAAAATATTTTTTGAGTCACATTTCAAATGGGAGAGTTATTTGCTTATGATAAAAATAAAATTAGACTTGGTGTCTAATTTAATTTTGGAGAAAAAGATATTAAATTCAATGATCCTTTTGTATTATGTTAGACTCACGAAATTCTTGGAGAATATTTGGTATTGTGGTTGTTGAGTTTCTCTATTACCAGTGTATGATTTTACTAGTATGAAATCACCAAAATATATGTATACTTGAACAAAATGATTGAGTTTTTTAATGAAAAAGTGTCACTTAAAGTGTTGTGATTTTCATGTAAAGATATGTCTATTACATATAATTATTTTTATAGACATGTATATTGGTGATTAGTCATTTTTCATCTTTTGTAAAAGAAGCATTTGGACAATATCACCTTTATTAGACCCGATGAAACTTTGTTCATGGGTAGTTCTATAACATATTAACTTGAAAGTTATGGAGAGTTCCTTATAAAAAGAACATTTGACAACGTGTTGACTCTAAACAATATTTGTGTCACACAAAATTGTGAGGAGTTGGAACAACATATTTGTGAAAAAAGATAGCTTGTGAAGAGATTTTCAAACTCAATATTTTTATTTGATCTTACTTGCTTGAGTCAAAGTTTGTGACATTAGCACTTGGGGTATGTCAATTAAAAAACACTTGTAAGGAAAATTGATCAACTAGAAGTTTTGTCTACCTTTGAGTGCAATAAATAAATATGTCAAGTTTGTGTGTAATCTAAGTATGCAGAAAATTCTTATAAATCTCTTGAAAGGAATTTTTATCCCTTAGAATTTATTTATACTAACTTTTGTGATATGAAATCAATACCATCTCATGGTGGGGAAAAATATCTCATTACTTTTATTGACAATTGCATTAGAAACAACGGTCTATTTGGTGACTAGTAAGGATGAAGAAATAGAAACGTCGAGACAAAATGATATTGAAATTGAAAATTAGTTGGAAAAAAGATAAGAAATGATAAGACCGGAGACAATAAATCTCCTTGTACAGAAATATGTTTGGAAAGTGGAATTATCCATCAAACTGCTGCCCTATTCACCTCAAATCTAATGAAAAATCGAACGTTGAAAGAAATGATGGATGTATTATTTATATGTTTGGGTTTACAATGAAAATTGTGTGGATGAACTATCCTACTTCAAAAGGGAACAACAAAAGTTTTGTCTTTTCAGAAAGAAAGAGATTTTGTTTGTTCAAGACACAATCTATTCCATATGAGAAATGGAAAGGAAGGAAATCCAACTTAAAATACTTTTAAGTGTTGGGGTGTCTAGCCAAAATCCAAGATCCTATTTCTAAAAGTATTAAAATAGGACCTATGATTGTGGACTGTAAAATTAGACCTGAGTAGTGTATAGAAGGATTTAAAAGGCCTTGAAAAGGAAAAAGGAAAATGTACTTAATAATGATATTCAGAGGTGTAGTAAATGTCAAAGGACATTTACTTCCTTCGAATATGATTTTGTAACAGTTCTTGTGTCTTCTATAGTCTCATCCTTTGGAAAGATGGTGTCAATAGTAAAATTGATGCAATCCTGAGCAACCATTTTGGAAGTTAATTGATCTTCTTCAAAAAAAATAAATCATTGGGTACAAAGTGAATTTTAGAAGGAAAATAACATTCAATGGAACTTTTGACAAATTTAAAACAAGACTTTGTGTCAAAGGCTTTAGATAAAAACAAGCTTTTAATCTTGTCAAGATAAATACTTGTTAGTAACTAGAATTACATCCATTCGGATGCTTATACTATTAGTTGTGGTATATGACCTCCAAATTCATCAAATGATTGTGAAAACAATTCTCTTAAATGGAGAATTAGAGGAAAAGATTTACATGGAACAACCCGAGGATTTTGTGGTTCCTGGTAAATTAAAGAAAGTCTGTGAGCTTGATAAAGTCACATTATGAACTAAAACAAGCACCCAAAAATGACATAATAAATTTGACCAAACCGTGTTGGCAAATGGATTTAAGAACGATGGAAGTGATAAATGTGTTCATATTAAAGTCACAAGTTCATTGTTTGTATGTATATTTGTAATATGTTGATCATCAATGGAGACACTAATGATATAAATGTTACTAATCATATGTCAGAAAGCAACATTGGAATAAAAAAATGGAGTTGTTGATGCAATCTTAGGTATAAGAATCCTTAGAACTCCATAATGTTTAGCCTTTTCACGGTGTCATTGAATTGAAAATGTACTTGACTAGTTCAAATATTTGGATGTCAATATTGTCAAGTCTCCAATAAATGTGAGCTTTGCATTTCAAAAGAGTGAAAGAGAAAGTGACTCATAATTGGATTGTGCTAAAGTATTGGGAAGTATAATGTATATCATGAAGCATGCGTGATCATATATAACATTTCTATTAATAAACTGAGTCGGTTCACAAGTGATCCCAATAAAACTCATTAGATGGCAATAAATAGAGTTTTGGAGTATATAAAAAATACTTAAAACTATACCTTGCTTTATAAGAATATCCAGCAGTATTGAAAGGATATAGTGATACAAATTTCATCATCGGAAAAATAAAGTAAAATCCACGAGTGGAAGGAAATATATTTACCGTTGGTAGAGGAGTAGACTCTTGGAAATGTTTCAAAAGAGACATGTATCGCTAGCTCTAAAATGATGTTTGAGTTAAGTGCTCAAGATAAGGTCGGTGAATAAGTTGAAAGACTTTGAAATTTCTTGATAGATATTAATTTTTTGGCCCAAACTGTTAACATTAGTATGCATCACTTTGATAATCAAGATGTAATAGGTAGGGCATGTAGTATGACGTATAACGAAAAGTCTCGTCATATAGGACATAAACATGATACCATTAGAAAACATATCTCTAATGAAATTATTAGAATTGACTATGTAAAGTCAAAGGATAATGTGTCAGATCCACTTACAAAAAGGCCTAACTAGAGAGAAAGTATAAAGATCATCTAAGGGAATGAGTTTACGACTTAGGACATGTCATCATGACGGTAACTCTATCTAGCAGACTGGAGATCCCAAGAGCTAGGTTCAAGGAGAAAAATAAAGTTGTGACAGACGGTTTGACATTATCAACCAACTCAATTCAATCTCATGATGAAGACAATGCTCATTAACAATGATACAAAATTAAGGCTTTGTAATGAGTTAATAAAGCTTAATGATTTTAATGATTTTTTAAGTTTGATAAAGTTGACCAGATAGTGTATCTACGCGATAACACGGTTAAAAATCGCATATCTGAGTGTGAAGTGTAATCCTCTTCGAAGAAGATGATTGTGAAAAGTCCATCTCTCTTTACACTAACGAAACCATGAGGTTTTCATGAATGAAATGAACACAACCATAAAAACCGTAGATGGTAAAGGATTATATGTGTGACATATGGTTGTCTAGGTATACACCAAAGATCGGCGGTTCAAAGATATTGAATGTACCGATTGACCGAGTATATCCGACATATGTTCACTATGGGAAGTCTAAGGGGGAACCTATTTATCCAGATGCAATTAATTCTTGCTTGTAAAGTACACATACTTGTTTGTTCTTTTTTGGTTCCTCAATTGTTCATCTATTCAGCTCGGAGGCCTTAAGTAATTTGTTTACCAATCTTTTTGTTATGAGAAACTCAGACCAATGTTAAAAGTTATGATAATGTTATTGCTAATAGAGATACTGAAATGGTTTGCCTAAAGACAACTTCTGAAATAGAACAATATGAGGGACCAGGTTGAAAAAAAATTCTAGTAGCCCTGAAGGTTAAACATGAAGCCTAGGCAGCAAAGCATGCGGAACGTTAGAAGAAGATTCAAAAAATCTCATGCTAAGGGATATTCTCTCTAATTATATCCTTTCAATCCGTTGGTCCCAAGCCATCCCTTCTCTCCCTAAATTCTTGTGTTAATATCCATTCCTCTATTTAATTTAAACTCAGTAGGAATAGTCTTGATTCTCATTCTTAATGATATCTTACTGCTTTGATTGCTTATCTTTTAATTATGAATGAAAAATGTCTTGTTTTTACTAACTTGTCTCATAACTTTATGCATTTTTACTCATGCTCAATGTAGCCCAAGTGGATATTAATTTGCTTGAACTGCATTTCGTTCAACTTGGTTTAGTGTTTTAACCATTTTTTATGATGTCAAAAAGGGGGAAATTATTAAGGTATGAGATAAACGATCAATGATGTTTGAAGGTCAAACTACATGAAAAGGACATGATCTTTCCAATAAGGAGAATCAAATGCTACTTCAAGTATACATGCTTATGCCAATAGGGGGAAGAAGTTTAATAAGATTGTCATCATTAAAAATGGGAAAGTTGCTATTTTATTGATGATATGAAGGTTTGATGATTTGTCAAAATTCAGAAAATGATGCAAAAATGGGACTAATCCATTTACGTTAAAAGTTCTTAATGATAAGGGGAAATGTGAATAAATTGTTTTTCATTATCATAAATGGAAAATGCTATTTGATTATTTTATGACTTGGAAAACATCGGGGATCATGAAACTCCAGTTACTTGATGAGTTCTTGTTGATAGGGGAGCTGACATTTGTCTATTATCACCAAAAAATGGGGAAATGTTATTTTGGATCTAATGTTAAGCTTTGATCATTTCAAAAAGCTAGAGATCTACTAAGGAATTTGATCCTTGTTATTGGGACTTGTGACAATGAAATGAATGAAAAAACCTAGTTTAGGGAATATTTGTGTGTCATCATCAAAAAGGGGGAAATGGTATAGTCTAGATATTTTGACGATCCACACAAATGTAGGGACCAGGTCCTTGTCAGAGTGCTCTCGTCCATGTTCAAATGAGCTATAACTGTAAAGTTGTTATGTCAGGTCGTAGCTTAAAAGCCTAGTGAACTAAGCCAACAGGAAGGTCCTCTTTTATTCGAAATGTCTCGTGATCTTCAACCGATTATGTGTTCCGGACTATTAGTTTCAGTGCCTCACAAAAGTAGGGACTGGTCCCTTGTTGAGTTCTCTGGTCTATATCTATAATGGGGTACAACTGTAAATTTATTGTGTCAGAGGTTGGTGAGGTCAGCGTACTTCACCAATCAGAATGGACAAAGTTGTTTTTCCAAAGGTCAATAACTATTTAGGTTTGACTTAGTCAATATGATAAATAACAAGTTAATTCATTTATTCAAATACAAAGAGATTCCAAATGTCTTCTCAAGAACTTTCGAAGAAAAAGTTTTCAAGGGACATGGTCTCTTCAAGACTGCATATGTGTAAAACGACTAGACAGACTATTAGAAAATCTACCACCTCTAATGTGGTAGATGCACAAGTATTCTGAATAGTAGGCTCTCAGCCAATGAGCGGTCACAAAGAGTTTTGATGATTTTATATAGTCTCTCCCCCTAAAACACAACTTAAGCTTTGGCAAATTAAATTAACAATATTAAAAAGACAAAGCCCTCTTAAACGAAGTATTCAAGAAGAAGAACACATACAACAAGGACCTGATCAATTGAGAAAGTGCTTTCTGTACCTGTTCTGGTTCTTGATTGTTTGTATTTGATCTTATATTGTAGAAATCTTTTCGCTTTTGATAGAAAAATTTCAATTTTGTAGAAATTATTGTAAGAACTGGGTTATGGGTAACTTAGTGTCTTACGTTAAAGACTATATTAATAAGGTAGGATTAATATAGAGGGCACTGTTGTATCTGCTCTTGCTCATTAAGTAATAGGAGGCATTGCATAGAGTGGAGGTTAGTGTTGGGAAAGACAAGACACTAACAAAGAATGCCTGACAGGATAACAGCGGAAGAATACCCAAGTCTATACTTTCCCTTCTCGATTTGAATCAAGAGAAGACAAACAACCACAAGCAATATGATAGTAAGGCAGCAAGTAATTCAACCAAACAAATATAACAAGGAAATAATAAATCAATCACACAAGACACCAAGATTTACGTGAAAAACCCTTCGATGTGAACAGTAAAAAACCACGGGACCAAAATATCCACTATAATCACCAAGAGTTACAATATTTTTCTCCAAAATTTGCCACAAAACAAGTGTCAAACAACGAGCAACAAAAAAATTAGATTGCACCAAATCTAGAGAATTAAAGGAGCAAAATCACTAATTTCGCAGCTACTGTTCACGACAGTAAAACTGAAGCTGCAGGCCACCAAATCCAACTCTGTCAGTTTCTAATCAAATATTGAGATGAAGATAATATGCTTTCAAAAAATCAGCTCAATCAGACAAGAAATAAAGCAGGAATCGCAATTTGAAGTTGGCTGTTAGGGCTGAACTTTGACTGCGAAAACTGCTCTCTTTCTCTCTTTTTGGCTGCTAAAAAACTCTTTGTGTATATGAAAATAAGACCTAAATAGGCTTATATTTGCCTCATAAGAATGGGCCAATGGGCAAAAATGAGTTGGTCCAAATTGGGCTTTTATTTATCCACATAGGAAGGGGAAAAAGGCCCATAACCCAACAGTTAGAAGGATAATCGTATTTTGTAAACTCGATTTTACTTTTGCTTTGAGAAGATGAGTGGAACCAATTTGAAAAGTCCTATTGAGAGAGGTTGTGGTTTTTCTCCCTTGAGCAAGGAGGTTTTCACGTAAAGGTGTTTGTGCAATCTTTACTTTCAGCACTTATTTACCTGTTTGTTCATTTAACTGCGCTGAGGACCTGGTCCCGAGATCACTGGTGGGCGCATATATTCCAATACCTCCGGATATTCAAGAAGCCATGCCATAGTCACTACTTGAACATTATTCGGAATTATGCAGCAATGTTTCAAAAATACAATAAAACTAAGAGAAACTCATTGTGTTGCTTCAAAGGGTGTTGTTCTTGTGGAATCTTGTTTTTTTATAGTTGTATAGGGATACAAGCATAGTGAGCTAAAAGAAATGCAGAAATGTTTATCTTACCATCTGTAGTTGGTATACTTTTCAATTGCCTCAGTGGAAGCACTGGATTTTAGAATGGCATCACCGGGTGCAGTTGACTCGACATCATAAGTGAAGCACGCCATCTTGGCAAGCCACCATAAAAAACCCAAACTTTTTCATGTCCAACTGCTCGAAACATACTGATTGCCCATCTTCCATTGATTAGACACTTTTGGATGATATGAACTTATCCGCCTTTCATTATTAATTGAATAAATCACCGCCAAACACGGGCAACACAAAAAATTCCCTAGCCGTCGTATAAAACAATTGTTTTTTTGTTTTTGATAGCAAGAGCAGAAACAGAAGCTGCAAATACATCTTAAGACGACTACATATGTGGCAACTGATAAATCAACAAAGCTTTTCAATCATAAAAGGTGATGAAAATCTATCTCAAAAGTTTGCAGGACGGAGAAGTGACACTAGAAGAGAAACTGAAACAAGAGAAGGTTTAGTAATTTACAAAGATTATGTCGAGCAAATTACTCTTTCTAGAGAAAAAAATAACTTAGCAGGGAAGATATCTCACATTTGTACTAGAAATCAATCAATGATTCAAGATAAAGAAGTGTAATCCAAAATGAATTTGATAAGAGTCAGCACCTGATACTCTTGGAGTGGATTCCTCAGTTCATCTTGCATGTACAAAGATGCATCTAACACCTTTAGAAGAATAGGAAAAAGAAGCAACGTCTCAGTACTATTTAATAGATGCCTTGTTGGGTATGTAGCAAGAATTGATGGGAAATAGAGGGAAGGAGAGGAATTTGAAAGGATTAGAACTTGAAAAGTCCTCTAATTCTTTATTGAAAAAGGCAATAGTCCCTCATCGGTAATGGAAAGGAAAATATGAGAGTTTAAATAAATAAACACTCCTATTAATTGTTAAAAGGGTTAGAAAGAGGGACACCCCTCGCGCCGTCGTCGTCGTCACTCGCTCGCTTTGGCTTCGGCTTCGGCTTCGGCTTTGGCTTTGGCAAATGATCGAGAGATAATTTTTTGGACAAAATTTATTTTAATTATTTATTAATTAATTTTAAATGGCCAAAAAATTATTTTCAATAAATTAGTTGATAACAGAATTTAACCGAAATGTTTTCAAATTTTTAGTTAACCCGACCCGACTCGGATCCGCGCGAGTGACCCGTTTTAAATTTCGTTGTATTCAAATTTTCCCGCCATGACTGTTCTGAAAGGTTGCAACTTTCAGGAACAGTCAATACCATTTGAAAGTTTGCAACCTTTCATTAATGGTCGTGTTAATTCTGAAAGGGTTGCAACCTTTCAGAATATATTCTTCTTGCCTATAAATACCATTCAGTCTTCAGAATATTTCCTACGAATTTTTCTGATCTTCCTTCTTCTTAAAAACATATATTTCTTCGTGTCTTTCCTGCTGTGGATTGATTCGCTGACAGTTGAGTTTTTGGTATCTATACTATACTGATTAAATCATTTTACCCTGGGAGGTTATATTCCAAATCAAACCTCGGATACTAGAGGGGAATAATTTTCCTTAAGGGACACTGTGAATTCAGTGGACTTGATTTTTTCTCCTAAATTTTCAATAAGAGTATTCCAGATTCTGGTACGTTTTTACAGATTAAATTATTTTTTACAAATAAATTTCTGTTCATCTTATTTACTGGTTATAAAAAAAATCTCAGTTACTTTGTGTTTCTGAATGATTTATTAGAACCAGTAATTTCTGATTTTATAACAAGATTGAAAACAATCTTAAGGAAATTAATTAAATCTGTGTTTCTGGTGGAGACAAAAACTTTGTGATTTTATACTCCTTTAAATCTGCAATTATATTTTTATTGCTTACTTATATTGTATCCTTTTGTTTACCAGAAAGGGAAAACACTGGTGTTACAGTGGCTGTTGCTGCACCAACCCGACCTCTTGTATCACAAGCAGAGAACCGGGTAATTCACAGGTGTGAATTTTAAAGGATGGCAGCAACAAGTATTTTTCTGGCTTACCACTCTTGGTCTGCAGAAATTTACAAGTGAAGATACTCCAGTTCCTGCTGATGATATGCCAGACAGGGAAAAATTTATGATTGTTGAAGCACGGAAATAGTCAGACTTCCTATGTAAAGGTTACATTTTGAGTGCTTTAGAGGATGACTTATATAACTTCTATAGTGCAATAACAACTTCAAAAGAGTTGTCAAATGCACTTGAGAAGAAATATAAGACAGAATATGCATGCTTGAAAAAGTTTGTGGTCGCAAAGTTTTTAGACTATAAAATGACAGATAGTAAAACTGTTGGATCACAAGTGCAGGAACTTCAACTTATTCTCCATGATCTGATTGCTGAAGATATGGTAGTAAATGAAGCTTTTCAAGTGGCTGCAATGATCGAGAAGTTGCCTCCTTCGTTGAATGATTTCAAGAATTATCTAAAGCACAAGCGGAAAGAAATGAAGCTTGAAGATCTTGTGATTCGGCTCAAGATTGAGGAAGATAACAGAAATACCGAAAAGAAGTCGCGTCAGAGTTCAACAATCATTGGAGTTAATATTGTTGAAGAAGCTCCTACCAAAGACAAAAAGAGAAAGAAGTCCAACAGGAAGAAGTCAGAACAGGTCAAGAAGAAATTCAAAGGCAACTGTTATAATTGTGGCAAGGCTGGTCATAGATCTTCTGATTGTCATGCTCCAAGAAAGGACAAAAACAAAGGCAAAGTCAAAAATTAAGCAAACATCGTGGAAAAAATGGAAGATGCAGATGACTTGTGTGCAATGATATCGGAGTGTAACTTAGTTGGAAATCCCAAGGAGTGGTTTCTCGACTCAGGTGCCACTACACATATTTGCTCTGCAGAAGAAGCCTTTGCAACATACACTCCTGCTGAGTACGATGAAGATTTATTCATGGGAAACACAGCAACAGCAAGGATTGCAGGAACTGGCAAAGTAATGTTGAAAATGACATCTGGCAAAGTGTTGACTTTAAACAATGTTCTGCATGTCCCCTACTATAGGAAGAATTTAGTTTCTGCTGCACTACTCGTTAAGAACGGGTTTAAGTGTGTCCTAGTTAGTGATAAACTGTAATAAGTAAGAATAAAATGTTCATAGGAAAGGGCTATCTCAATGAGGGTCTTTTCAAACTAAATGTGATGGTTATTGACAGTATCAATAAAAATTCTGCTTCTGTTTACTTATTGGAGTTAAGTGATTTATGGGCATGCCCGTTTGGGACATGTAAATTACAAAGCCTTGCGAAAATTGGTTAATTTTAGAAGTATTGCCTGATTTTAAATGCGATAAGTCGAAATGTGAAATTTGTGTGGAAAGTAAGTTTGTTTAAAACATCCTTACAAGTCTGTTGAAAGAATTCTAAAACTTTAGACTTAATTCACACAGATATATGCGATATGAAGTCAACACCATCTCGTGGTGGAAAAAAGTACTTTATAACTTTTATTGATGACTACACTCGATTTTGTTATGTATACTTGCTTAATAGTAAGGATGAAGCAATTGATGCATTTAAGCAATACAAAAAAAAGGGGAAAACCAATTGAATATAAAGATAAAAATGATTCGGAGTGATAGGGGTGGAGAATATGAATCTCCTTTTGCAGAGATATGTTTGGAATATGGTATTATTCATCAAACTACTGCACCTTATACACCACAGTCAAATGGTTTGGCAGAACGGAAGAACAGAACATTAAAGGAAATGATGAATGCCTTAATGATCAGTTCTGGTTCACCGCGAAATCTTTGGGGGGAAGCCATTCTTACAGCTAATAAAATACTCAATAGAGTACCCCATCGAAAAACACAATCAATTCCATATGAGTTGTGGAATGGAAGAAAGCCCAACTTGAAATATTTTAAAGTGTGGGGGTGTTTAGCCAAGGTAGAGGTTCCTTTACCAAAGAGGGTTAAAATTGGACCCAAAACAAGAGATTGTGTCTTTATTGGATATGTTGTGAATAGTAAAGCCTGTCGATTTTTAGTTCACAAATCTGATAATCCTGAGATTCATGTTAATACGATAATTGAATCAGATAATGCAGAGTTTTTTGAAAACATTTATCCGTATAAAACTGAAAGTGAGTCAACAAGTGAAAGATCTAAACGACCACGAGAAGAATCAATGGAAAATATTCTAACTAGTGAGGAACCTAGGCGAAGTACTCGACAAAGAAAATCTGTTTCTTTCGGACCAGATTTTGTAGCACTATTACTTGAAAATGAGCCTCAAACATTTAAAGCAGTTATGTCTTCGTCAGAGTCAACTTATTGGAAAGACAGTTAATAGTGAGATTGAATCAATTTTCAATCACACTTGGGAATTGACTGATCTTCCTCCAGGAAATAAACCTTTAGGATCAAATGGATCTTTAAAAGGAAAATGAACCTGATGGGACTATTGACAAATATAAGGCTAAACTGGTAGTCAAAGGGTACAGACAAAAGGAAGGTCTTGACTACTTTGACACATATTCTCCAGTAACAAGGATAACATCAATTAGGATGTTAATAGCACTTGCAGCAGTGCATGATCTTATCTAAATCCACCAAATGGATGTAAAGACAGCCTTCTTAAATGGAGAGTTAGAGGAAGAAATTTACATGGAACAATCTGAAGGGTTTATAGTTCCTGGTAAAGAAAAGAAAAGTATGCAGACTTGTGAAGTCACTTTAGGGATTCAGCAAGCACACCAAACAATGGCATGCTAAATTTGATCAAGTAATGTTGGCAAATGGATTCAAGATTAATGAATGTGATAAATGTGTTTACATCAAAAATGTTATGAATCATGAAGTCATTGTTTGTTTGTATGTTGATGACATGTTAATAATGAGTAAAGAAATTGATGATATAAATGCTACTAAGCGCATGTTGTCCAACAAGTTCGACATGAAAGACATAGGAGTTGCTGATTTGATCTTAGGGGTCAGGATTATCAAAACTCCCCACGGACTAGCATTATCTCAATCTCATTATATTTAAAAATTATTGGATAAGTTCAATTACTTGAATTTCAATGTAGTCAAAACTCCAATTGATTTAAGTTGTACATTTAAAAAGAATGAAGGTCAAAGTGACTCTCAATTGGAATATGCCAGAGTGTTGGGAAGTTTGATGTATATTATGAATTGCACACGACCAGATATAGCATGTGCTATTAGTAAACTGAGTCGGTACACTAGTAATCCGAATCAAACTCACTGGATGGCGATGAAACGTGTGTTGGGTTATCTAAAATGGACACAACATTATGCTTTGCATTATAATAAATATCCTGCTGTGATTGAAGGATATAGTGACGCAAATTGGATCACCGGGTCAAATGATGTAAAATGCACGAGTGGTTATGTATTCATACTTGGTGGAGGAGCTGTCTCTTGGAAATCTTCCAAACAGACATGTATTGCTCGCTCCACAATGGAATCTGAATTCATTGCTTTGGATAAGGCTGGTGAAGAAGCAGAATGGCTCCGGAATTTCCTAGAGGATATTCCATTCTGGCCCAAACCTGTCGGACCAATTTGCATACATTGCGATAGTCAAGCAGCAATAGGTAGGGCAGGGAGCGTTATGTATAACGGGATGTCTCGTCATATACGACGTGGACATAAAACCATAAGACAGCTGCTCTCTAGTGGAATTATCACAATTGACTATGTAAAGTCAAGCGATAATGTGTCAGATCCACTAACGAAAGGCCTAGTGAGAGAGGCAGTTGAAAGATCATCTAAGGGAATGGGTTTACGGCTTAGGACAAGTCAGCATGACAGTAACTCTATCTAGCAGACTGGAGATCCCAAGAGCTAGATTCAAGGAGAAAAACAAAGTTGTGGCTGACGGTTCGACATTGTCAAATAACTCAATCCATTCTCATGATGAAGACAATGTTCAGGAAAAGGTTAAGACTTTAAGGCTTGTTAATGAGGTAATAAAGCTTAAAGTTTTTAATGATTTGCTAAGTTTGGTAGATTTGACCAAATAGTGTATCTACGAGATGACACGGTTAGAAATCACCTATGTGAGTGTGAAGTGGAAGCCACTTCAAAGAGAATTTATGTCAAAAGCCTATTCTCTATACACTCATGAAACCAGGAGGTTTTCATGGCTGAAACGAACACAACCGTAAGAATCATAAACAGTAAAGGTTCAATTGTGTGACATATGGTTGTCTAGGTATACACCAAAGTTCGACGGTTCAAAGATATCACATCTACCGATTGACCGAGTATATCCGACATATGTTCACTACGGAAAGTCCAAGGGGAAACCTACTTATCCAGATGCAATTAATCATTGCTTGTAAAGTACACAATTGTCCGTGCATTCCTATGTTATAACTATTCCCCATCAATGTGGGGGATTGTTGGGTACGTAGCAAGAATTGATGGGAAATAGAGGGAAGGAGAGGAATTTGAAAGGTTTAGAACTTGAAAAGTCCTCTAATGCTTTATTGAAAAAGGCAATAGTCCCTCATCGGTAATGGAAAGGAAAATAGGAGAGTTCAAATAAATAAACACTCCTATTAATTGTTAAAAGGGTTGGAAAGAGGGACCCCCCTCGCGCCGTCGTCGTCGTCGCTCGCTTCGGCTCTGGCTTTGGCTTTGGCTTTGGCTTTGGCAAATGATCGATCGAGAGATAATTTTTTGGACAAAATTTATTTTAATTATTTATTAATTAATTTTAAATGGCCAAAAAAATATTTTCAATAAATTAGTTGTTAACAGAATTTAACCGAAATGTTTTCAACTTTTTAGTTAACCCGACCCGACTTGGATCCGCGCGAGTGACCCGTTTTAAATTTCGTTATATTCAAAATTTCCCGCCATGACTGTTCTGAAAGGTTGCAACTTTCAGGAACAGTCAATACGATTTGAAAGTTTTCAACCTTTCATTAATGGTCGTGTTAATTCTGAAAGGGTTGCAACCTTTCATAATATATTCTTCTTGCCTTTAAATACCATTCAGTCTTCAGAATATTTTCTACGAATTTTTCTGATCTTCCTTCTTCTTAAAAACATATATGTCTTCGTGTACTTTCCTGCTGTGGATTGATTCGCTGACAGTAGATTTTTTGGTATCTATACTCTACTGATTAAAATCATTTTACCCTGGGAGGTTATATTCCAAATCAAACCTCGGATACTAGAGGGGAATAATTTCCTTAAGGGGACACTGTGAATTCAGTGGACTTGATTTTCTTCCTAAATTTTCAATAAGAGTATTCGAGATTCTGGTACGTTTTTACAGATTAAATTATTTTTTACAAATATATTTCTGTTCATCTTATTTACTGGTTATAAAAAAAATCTCAGTTACTTTGTGTTTCTGAATGATTTATTAGAACCAGTAATTTCTGATTTTATAACACAGATTGGAAACATGCCTTACATAATAAAACCAGCACACACACGCCGCCCAAAAATTTGGAAGAGAAATAAAACATGTGCAAATGCATTTTTTGCTAAATAGAGATGAGCAGAAAAGGAAAATAATTGTCCTTTTTATTGGCATGAGTTGAGTAAAAAACAATTGCAACTTCAGATTTAATATTTAGACATCAAATGAAATTTAGACAACTGTAGTAATGGCCATACTATCATCATCTTATTCTTTACTACGTATTTTTACTGCTAATACTAAAAAGATAAGAAACCTTTAATTCGGGGTCTCTGATGTTGGCATAGAGCCAATCAACCGAAACAACAGGTTCGTTAATTGATATTGCTAGTGTTGAGAATGATGGTTGTAACCCAATTGTTGACGAGTAAAATAACCATTAACCTTGGTAGATTAGTAAGTTGAAGCTGCTTGGTAGTGAAATGAAATCCTCCGCAAGGATTACGCAAATGATCAACACTCTTGCCAACTTTCCTAAGAAAATGAAATTTAAGAATATACAAGCCAAAAGAGTTTTCACATGACTAAAAGAAATCACAATTTTCTTATGCATTAAAATTCTAATAAATCTTAATCTTAACCTTTCAAGTAAGAGGAATAAACCCACATATTATTTTCCTATTTTGTTTCAAGTTCCTTTTGGAACTTCCCACATAACCACAAGATCCCACAACATTCAAAAATCTCTTTATTTTCTTAAGTTTGGTGTCAAAGTCAAAACAAAAAAATCAAATTGTTAGTTCAATCTTTGATAAGCCATCAAAGTATACAAGTAACAATTTCGATAGTAGGAAGACATATCGCATGACAAATGAATTGTGCATTGAGAAATGGAAATATAAAATTCTGCAACTCCAAAATTAATTCCTTAAAATGAGTAAACGAGTCTATAAAGTTTCAAACATGTTTCTTAAATGGTAATTTAGTAAATATATTTTCTTATTTATGATTATTTAATAGAGAAAACTTTACTATTCAATATAAGACGGTTCATCATATTATTTTTATTTGAAAGTTAATGTTAATTATCCTCACAACATGAACGATCTATTTGGAGAATTATTCTAGGTCTTATAATTTAGAGATGAAACTTAGAAGTAGTATATTATTATCTTTCAACAACAAAAGATTGTATTGCAATTCATATTTAAACATTTTATATTTTAAATTAAATGGTATGTTATTACTAGCCATAGTAAATTTGAACAGTTAAATAGAAAAACCATTTAGTCAAATGTTGTATAATAAAAATAAACCCAATTACCTATTAATTACCAAGAATCTATACTTGATCACTAAGTAATCAATCGAAAGATCATTTGATCATTTACTAATTATGTCTATATCTATACATATATTCTCCAACACTTGGATAAGTTCAAATAATAAAAATTGATATCCCAGACACATGAATTATTTAGAGTAAATAATGTGTCTAAATGAATAGAAATATTGAGAGGAAATCATGTAATCTATATTTAAGAATTTTTTACTGGAGATTAAATTAAATTCGAATGTCCACATTAAAATGTTTCAAACCTCAAATTTAAAATTAATCTGTCATAAATGTGAATTAGTTATTTTTAGCAAATAGAAAATGTATTAAAAGAATTGAAACATCGAAAGTTGGCCATAAATAAAAATTAATACTATTTAGAAGAGATTTAAGTGAAAAATAAATCTAAACAGACAATATTTTTTCTCGAAACAATATGACTAGCTTTAATTTATTTCCAACATAATTTGTAAATAAATCAAAATCAAACAGCATTTCCTTTGAAAGGAACAATAAAAGATAGAAGTAGCAAAAATAAGGTTATAACTAAGGGAATAACATAAATATTATAAAATCATTCAAATGCCCAAGCATTCTCTCTACATGTCTCCTCCTCTTCCTCTGAAGTATAATAGTTAATAATACCAGTTACTTCACGTAATTCCTCTATTATATTCCTTTTATCCGAGCAGCAAATTGTTGGATTATTACCTCCTCCAACCGTTTATCGTCAAGAAAATTAGTAGCGATGAGAACATCAAATATTTCTGACTGACAGATCTTCAAGAAATTCCGATCAAAATTCTTTAGTTGATCTTCGAGAACACCTTCCACTGAATGTTTTTTCTGATAGTCAACCACTTTGGTCATTGTTTTTCCATCAACATTAGACAAACGGTAGATAGTTCACATGCATGTTTATTCAATTTCTTTTATTTCATATCGTGGTACACTATTTACATTTCATTTCTAGTTGTCCGTGCAAAAGAAGTTGGATACTAGAGTGGATTTTAGTTCTACATTTTGTATTTAGCGGAGTTTACATATAATGAGAGTTATCATCTGATCATTTAGATAACATCATTGAAGTCATTGATATGGTAGAAGATGATAATATTTTATTGATTGATTCTATGAATCTGAGGTTAGGTCGTGATTTACAAAATTTATGGAGAGAGTCCTTAGATAGGGTTAAGTTGATTTAGGATAGGTTTCTCATGGCTCAGAGTAGGTAAATAAGTTATGTAGGTAAGGAGATTAGTATGAATTTTATGGTTGGAGAGCAGGTTCTACTAGAGAATTTTCCATGAAGGGTGTGATATGTTTTGAAAAGAAGCGCAAATACCGTCATAGTATAATTGTCCTTTTCCAAGATTTGCTACGTATTGTTAAGGTAACTTAAAAGGTGGATCTTCCACTAGGTTTGTTGTATGTTAATCATATATTTCATGTCTCAATGTCAAAAGAAGTATCACTAGAATGGTGTACACGTGATTCAATGAGATTCAACATTACTTGTTAAGAATTTTCACTTTTAAATAGGAAGGGGGTAACCGTCTTTGATAGGCAGGTTCAAAAGATTATGTAGAAAGAAATTGCTTTTGTAAAAGTTTAGCGAAATTGTTATCCGATTGGAAATTACTTGAGAGACGGAGTCAAACATGAGGCTCGGATATCATCAACACATTGAGCGTTCAAGTACTTCCTACTCTTTAACATTTGAGGGCGAATATTTTATTTTATTGGTAGATGATGTAACAACCCGCTAGGTTGTTTCGATCAGTAGACTTTTTTTCTATCATAAAAGACTCATCTCGTAAAATATTAAATAGAAATGCTGAACTATTTATTCAACTAGGGTTATTTATTTGATGACTATTCTTTTAAACAATTAATTTATTTATGCTTAATGGGCCAAGTCCAAAAGTAATTTATACATATATCAGTTTAGACCCTATTATAGTTTGAGAAAAATAAAAAAATAATTATCTCTGGAGGAAGACTTCATGACTCCAGTGACGACAAAACCACAGATCAATTGCTTCAAGTAAACCTTATTTTCCTCTATATCATGTATATGTTTTGATGGTATACTATTAGTATAATATTAAGTGAGTTAGATAAAAGAAGTTGTGGGGATTATTTTTTGAATCACGAGAAAGCCATGATTTGAAGGATTTATTTTTGTTTGTGAGCAACTCGTCTGGGGGTGCCTTTTTAACTGTAGAAGGTTGATCCAATATTGATCCATTATTTTAAAAGAAACAAATTTGAAGTCCTACATATTTTCTGTTGATTAGTATTTTGATAATTGCAACTTTGTTAGGTATTGGCCGTATATTACAAGATGTTTAATGTGAGTAATGGTTTTGTTAGGAAATGAGAATGGGAAACTTTTAATTGGATGTCCAGTAGTGATATCTTTTACATAATAGTTAATTAAAGACTAACCTGCAGTAATTAAACTTGTTTTTGTGAACTTGTCTTTGACATAGTTGGTGGTTACTGCCAAGTTAAATACATTGTGAGAAACTGGTGGGGTAACTCAAATATGAGACCAATCCTTGTAAAACTTGCATCTTCTTAAGGTTTATTTTTTTTCAAAATTTGAGACTTATCCTAGTCTTTGATTTAGAAAATTTGAGGGTTGATATATTAATGTCAAGGTTAGAAACTTGATTATATATTTAGGCAAGTTTTTGACTTTAAGCTAGACATATAGTAATTAATATGGATGTCTACGGACTCACTTACTTACAAATATTACCTATTCGATAGACATGGAACACTTCGAATCTTTGCGGAAGGAAAATATAAAATCTTGAGGATTCTTGACATGTGCTCATCATTCGAGGTATCTTAAGACTTTCTACACTTTGTTGAGGGATGTTTTCTAATTAAGATTTTAAATGAAATAGACAAGGGGTAAGGGCAAAAGATGAAGGTCTTGTACGAATGGTGTGACGGACATTGGTACCACTACTAGTATTATTAAAGGAAAAATTTATTAATAGAATGTGATAGATTGTAATTCGAGAATGTAAAATCTTATGTGCATTAACTGATGTATTTAGTGACTTCATTTCTTTTGTGTGGTTGTATCTCTTTATTGAACATTTAAATTTGTGATAATTGAGGTGAGTATATGTCATAGCGACATTTGATCTATTTAGTTGTTGCATCATACCCTTTTCATTGATATCATGTTGTGCACATGCATTGACATGAGACTGAGTATGAGTAAATGTCGAACACATGGAGATTGACCCTTTTGGGTCGAGTTATGATTGTAATTTGGACACGTGGAGATCATCCGTGCGAGTGATTGGTTATGATAAAGTTGGGCACCTGGAGATCATCTACGTTGTGAATTCTTGAGTTTACGATAGTGTGCTGAGATCGTCCGTACAGACACGTGGAGATCGTCTGTGTCGTTATATGGACCTCGCGAGTCCCCCATGGGTCATCAACTCTTAATTTATTTCTGAGGTGTATCATGAATACACGGTTAGGAGAGTACTTGGCATTTGAGACATAGTGTTTCATAGTGTCATGCTGCATTGCATCTCATTAGATCCCTCATTCTTGTTCATTATATTCCTTATTTGTGGTTGGAAATTACTTGATATTTTATTATCCCTATTGATGAAAACTTGATTGATAAGTATAATATGGACGTGTAAAACCAAAAGATTATTTGCTTATATGATGCTATCAGTACTTCTTTGTTGTCGGTCTATGATATATACAAGGTACATGTGGTTTCGTACTAATAGTACACTTGATGCACTCTTTTGTGGAGTAGATTGTATTTCAAATTCGAGCGTATCTCTTAGAGATTTGAGACTAAGTTTGGATTATCTTGGAGTTGTGATTACCCGCTTGGATATTATGTGACTCATACCTTCATCTATCTCTAGTTATTAGGTTATTTTGGTATTCTGATAGGATATCACCTATGTATAGACTCGTCATATAATTTTAGACTTTTATTAGCTTTTAGAAGTTCTTGTACTTAGGATACTAATCTTGGGGTGTTATTTCCTTTTTCTTTTCTTTTTTTGTTTATTTCATTATAAAGGACATAGTATTCGAGATATTGCTTGCCACTTACCCTTTCACACTATGTTTTATTGGTTAACTTAATGAGTTGGTTTACCTATTGATTTGGAAAATAGATGTCATCACGACTTAAAATTTTAATCGTGACATTAGAAGCACAATTCACGTCTTGTACTACGTTCTTGTTTGTCACAACTACAGCCTCATCGAGTTTTAATTCCTCATCATCTCTAGTCTTGAGAGTTATACATTTTTTTGTAGACATGACAAAAAAATGGAGAGAACTATGAACAAATGATTTCAATACATGAGGTTTGTTATAGTGTATTATGTTTTAATTACTTTCCAAAGTTGTAATAGGAATATGGAAAACAAAATACTACCTAGGCCAAAAGTTATTATTTTTCATTTTTTTGGAGTCGATAAATTTGTTTTTCAAAATATATGTAATATCTCTTAAAGCTTGTTTTTATTGGTGTTGGGAGGTAACAAACACTTTTGAAAAAATAATATTTTTATTTAAAAATTAAGTTTTTGACAAATAAGTAAAAGTGTTTTTAAATGGAAGAGGAAGTAGTTTTTTTGCCATTGAAAAGAAGCTAAAAATTTCTATTTTTTATTAAAGTAGAGGCAAAAACAAAAACTCCGTTTCTCAAGATTAACACATCATTTTCATGTATACATATTTACCAATATAATTTTTAATAAAATTATCATATTTCATAATGTTTGGTTATATTTTATTTAAGAGTTTTATTTTTTATTTTTATATAATAAATTAATTATTTATTTATGTTTATATATTGTTTTACCTAGTATTTTGAAGAATAGAAAAAAAGATAATAATAATAATAATTTTACAAGATTAGAAAAAACAAAAAATAACAACTAAAGATTTGAGTCTTCCAAAAGGTACAATTGATTGAAATTTAAAGATGTACATTTCAATTCAGTAACAATAACATTTTGAATAATTATATCATTGTAAATATAAGTGTGGCAGCGGTATCAGAACCGGGAGACCGGTCCGGTAATTATCGGAATCGGTACAGAATCGGTAATGTGCAAACCGGTAACGTTCCGAAATCGGTACCGAACCGGTCTTGGAAACCGGTAAAAATGGTACTGTTCTGTCCCGGTCCGGAAGGGAACCGGTAGTATACCTGATCGGACCGATAATCGGGACGGACCGGTAATTAAAAAAAAATTAAAGATTTAATTTTTTTAATTGAATATAATTTTTATTATAATAATTAGGGATAATGAATAATTACCCCTCAACCTATGCCCGAAATCCCAGAGACACACTTTTACTATTCTAAGGTCCTATTACCCCCCTGAACTTATTTTATAAGTAATTTTCTACCCCTTTTTTGCCTACGTGGCACGAGTTTGAGAAAAAAAGTCAATCATCGTTGGGCCCACAAGATAGTGCCACGTAAGTCGAAAAGGGGTAAAAAATTATTAATAAAATAAGTTCAGGAGGGTAATAGGACCTTAGTATAGTATAAGTGTGTCTCTGGGATTTCGGGCATAGATTGAGGGGGTACTTGGGCATTATCCCTAATAATTAAGCAATTAATAATTTAAATTTCAAACTTTAAAAGTTAAAAAAAATTAAAAATTTTCAAACGTTAAAGTTATAGAATTTAAATTTCAAACTCTTAAATTTTTAAATTCAAACTTTAAAGTTTTAATTTAAAATTTTCAAAATTTTAAAGTTTCAAATTTAAATTTTCAAACTTTAAATTTTTAAATTCAAACTTTTAAAGTTTGAAAATTTTAAATTCAAACTTTTAAAGTTTGAAAATTTTAAATTCAAATTTTAAAGTTATAAAATTTAAATTTCAAACTCTTAAAGTTTGAAAATTTTAAATTTAAACTTTAAAGTTATAAAATTAAAAATTGACTATATTAAAACTTAAATTTAATACAACAATATTAAAAAACAAATTAAGGCGAATAGCCTATATTTTTATTAATATTTATTTAATATTACATTTACATTTACAAAAATATTAGTAAAGTATTAAAAGATTTAATCTACACAGCCACCTTCTAGGAAGACTTCTGTTTGAATTAAATCTCGAATTATCAGACTTTTACTAATAGTTGGTGCCACCATATAAATCCCTTCGTAAATCATTCAACATTTCTTTAGTAACATGTTCAGGAATTGGTTGAATAGAAAGATCTTCCATTTCTTCAATCTCGTCGTCACTATAATCCTACATTACTTCATCAACGTCATCTTGAAATTTGGTCGGTAGTGGTTCACGACCGAAATTTCTTCTCTCGGCATTAATCCAATCTCGAAATAATACTGATATCTCCAAGATGTCCGCTGCTAGTAAATGCCTATGTTCTCCAAGTTGAAACCTTGTTGCACTAAAGACGCCTTCCGAAGCTACCGCTGACGCTTGCATTGCTAATATATCTTGAGCCATCGCTACTAGTTTTGGAAATCCTTTGCCGCGATTTATCCACCATTGGAGAATATCTTCAGTAGGTTCTGTATTTTGATTAATATAGGCATCAAAATCATTTATATTATCGTGAGAAAGTTCAAGATAATCCTGTAAATAATCATCAATATTATTTTCATCAAATCTAACACTAGAGCTTTAGGTTCATTTTCACTCGATAATTTATATTAGCAGTATATAAATCATACAATTTTCTAGCATCAATTTTTATGCGATTTTTAACTTGTTGACAACTAGGAATTTCTTCTAATACATCATTAATATCTAAGTTAAAATACATTTTTTCAACCATTCTTGATGCACCTAAATCTTTATACTTAGGGTTTAACTAACATGCAGTTAAATAAATTTGAGGAATAGGAATATAATTTTATTTAAAATTTTAGAATCATTTTGTCAATTATTTGTTTAAATCTTGTTTTATTTTTAAATTTGTATAATTTAGAAGAAATCATACAAATATCAGGCAAAATAGTACAAATTGATGCATTATAAAGTACAAATATTCTTTTTGTAGTTAAGTAAAAAACTCTTAGGAAATCTATAAGTTCATTTATATCACGCCAATCATTATCATCTAGTCTATATGTCATCTCCGAATTATGAGCATTCCAAACCATTTGTAAGGGTATTCGATATTCATAAGCGACTACAAGCATTTCATATAAAGTATTCCATCTAGTAGCCACTGTTTTTGGAATTTTTCTAGGTGGAAGATTATTTTCAAAACAATGATTTTGAAAATCTTTACGCCTAGACATAACTTGACATTTAAATATAAATGACATGCATTTTCAACTTTTGTACATCCGTTATCATACATATGTACACCATCTCTAACCATCAAATTATATATATGTGCACTACACTTAATATGATAATTATCACCATAGAAAGGACAAAGTGTAGGTTTTAAATATTCAATAGCAACATTATTACTTGAAGCATTATTTAAGGTTATATAACTTACTTTATCACATATTCCATAACTTTGTAAAAGATCTAAAATAGTTTGAGCAATATAACTACCGGTTTTTGCATTTGACAACATTTATAACCTAAAATTCTTTTTTGCATATATCAATTTTCATCAATACAATGTGCAGTAACAATCAAATAATCATTACCGTTTACACTACGACTCATATCAGAAGTAATAGCTATTTTACTAGTATTATAATAAATAAACAACGAAGATATTGAAAATGTTGTGCATGATAATCAAATACAACTTTTTTTATTGTATTTCTAGCAAAACCTTTAAAATTTGGATTATGTACAATTTGAATATAATGTATAAAATCGGGATTTTCAGCAAAACTAAATCGCAAACCCATAACAATATCATTTTAGCTAGTTCTTCAAGATCTTTTTCTCTACTATATGAAAGTGGTAAACTAGAGCCAGAAACATTAGACGGATTTAATTGTGTTTGTACCATGTTAGAGCCTCCTACTCCTACATTTTCAGGAAGTGGGGTATCGTTTTTTAAGCTTCCGCTACCGCTTTAGCATGCAAAAATTTATTTTTACAACAAGACATTAAATAACTACTCAAATGTCCTGTCCAGCCAGATTTGCCAACAGTTTTGTGATTTAATCTATGGTTACATTTATTACAAATAGCTTGTGTTTAATTTTTTTTTGTGTCATAAATTGCCAAACAACCGATTTTTTAACACGTTCTACCTTAGGCCTAGGATGTACTGGGGGAACTGGGGCAGGACAACGAAAGGGAGCGGGACTGGGAGTATTAGTAGCCGTAGGAGGCTAAGTTTCATCATCATCATCATCAAAAGTAGGCGTATCAGTATAATTATCAATATTATTATCATTAGGCAAATCCTTATTAAAATTACCAAAGCGACGTTGTAAATGTTCATGATAAAGATTTAATCCTGAATTACTATCAATATCAAAAATCGTATCACCAACATGTGTATAATCATCCGTATATTTTCTTAATATAGTAGATTTTTTAGTTTTTGATTTAGAAGAACTATCGGTTTTTGCATTATCGGAGGATGTAAAGTTACAAATATTTTTTACACGCTCTACTGCACTTTTTTTCCCCTTTCCTTTTTGAACAATATTTTTACCAAAATTCATATTAAAAAATTAAACGTGAGATTAAATATAATACAAAAAATGTAATGCAAATAATAAATCACAAAATAAATAAATAATTATTTAAATATAAATGAAACGTAAAATAAAAGTTGGAACAAATTTACCGAATGTCTACTTAATAAAGTAGACGTTTATGACCGTCGAAAGCCGAACGTGGAAAGTTGAAAATTGAATTTTGAAGCTCCAAATCTAATTTTAAAAGACAAAGTAAGGCAACACTGAAATTTAAGATATTATATATATATAGAATTAGAGATTAGAGAGTAGAGAGTTGAGAGAGTAGAATATGAATAGATGATTTTGTGATTTAAAATAATGAAATTTAGGGGTATTTATAAGTAAAAAAATGGGTTAAAGTGTAATTTCTAAAACTTTAGGATATTAAAAAAGTTTGGGATGGGGTAGGGCTCCTATTGGCTGAAATTTTACTCAAATAGCCGTTGGGGGGCCCACTAGCTGTTACCCAATGGCTATTAAAAAATATATATATATTTTTTAAAAAAATTAACCAGACCGAACCGGACCGGACCCGTAATTTTCGAAACCGGAAAATATTGATATTTACCAATTTCCGTCCCGGTACCTATCCCAAAATCAGAAATTACCGGTCCATACCGGTACTAACCGGTATAGAACCGGTACCGAACCGGTAACCGATAAATGTCAGTTCCGCTGCCAGCCTTATATAAATACTTAAAATGATTTATATTAGAAGTACATTAAGTAGTTATTCTTTTTCTGTAATTTGACTCTTAAAGACATTTTATGGAAAAAATCAGTCAAATGCAATTTGCTTATGAAAGATCATTCTAATAAAGATCAATCAAACACAATTTGCTTATGTAAAGCACTTTAAAAACAAATCGTCAAACACAATTTGCTTATGAAAAACACTTTCCAAATGAATTAGTCAAACACAAATTATTATTTTTTTAGAAGTACTTTTTTGAAAACCCATTAAAAAAACAGTTCTACAAAATAAGTTGTTTTTAGGAACAATGCCAAACAGACTCTTAGATAATTAGGATAATGATATAATTGAAAGTTACTGAAAAATTTCTAAATTCACTATGTCATTAATTATCTACCGGAAGACCTGTCATTATAGTTGATAAAATCGTTGAGTTTAACTACATTTCTAACTAAAGTAATCAAAAAAATAAAATTATTAATTAATCTATAATTCCCCTAGTCCCCACGATTTCAAATAGTTGTCCACATCATTTAAAATAGTTGTCCTAAATTATTTATCAAGATAAATTAATTACATTTTACTCAGACAAATAATTCTAAAGTTGTAAACTTTCAAACATGTTTCTTGAAGGGTGAATTAATAAAACTATTTTTCTTATTTATGATTTTTTTTTTAAAAAAAAAAGGAGAAAGAGAAAAGTCTGACATTCAATATGAGACTAAGGAAGTAATGTTCGTCATATTATTTTGTTTGTTTTTTAATTGTCCTCCCAACATGATCAATATAAGTGGAGAAACTATTCTAGGTCTTATAATTTAGAGGTGAAACATAAAAGTAATATATTATTATCTTTCAACAACAAAAGATTATATTGCAATTCTAATCTAAACATTTTATATTTTAAATTAAATGATATATTAGTAAATTTGAATACTTTAAAAGAATTCCATTTGGTCAAATAAAACAATTAACTGTAATTATCGAGAAACTCTATTTGTTTAGTGAGAAATCAATAAAAGTATCATTTGGTCATTAACAAATTTGTCAATATTTACTCATATCTTTTCTGTACTCTTGAGTTAGTTAAAATAATAAAATTTGATATTGTTACACTCATGAATTATTTTGATTGAATAATATATCAAAAAGAAAGAAATACTAAGAGAAGATCATAATCTAAATTTTAGGATTGTTTAGTTGATACAATCATTAAAACATTTCTAACCTCAAATTTAAATATTGATTTGTCTCAAATATGAGTTACTTATTTCTAGTCTATTAACATTATATTAAAAGAAATGCAACATCAGAAGTTGCTCATGTATATAATTATGACTATTTAGAGGAGATTTGAGTGAATAATAAATCTAAGAGGATAATATTGTTTTCTCTCAAATAATATAACTAGCTTTAATTTTTTTCTAACATAATTTATAAATCAATAGAAACAGCAACATTTCTTCAAAATGGAATAACAAAAGATAGAACTTGCAGAAATAAAATAAAAATAACATTCAATATAGCTAAGGAAATAACATTATCAAATCATTCAAAAGCCCAAATATTTTCTCTACGGACCTCCTCCTCCTCCTTTTCCACTAAAATATAATCACTCACGATACAAAATACTTCACTTATTTCTTCTATTGGTTTTACTTTGATTCTATCAGGAAATTCTTGTATCATTACCTCCTTCAACTGCTTATTGATGAGATATTCAACAGCTAGGAGAACATCAAGTAATTCTGATTGGATAATCTTTGAGAAATCCTGGTCAAAGTTCTTTAGGTGATATTTGATAACACTGTCCTCTAAATGTTTCTGTCATGCCCCGATTGACCTTGAGAGGCGGACATGGGACCTAGGACCAGATGTGATCCCAAGCTAACCTTTATGTCATGATCATGAGCATACTAGAGATTAGAAACTTGAGCAGAAACTAAATAATAATTAAAATAAAAAGATGTGGAATACCCATACACTATAACTGAGATATAAGAAAACTGATGATTTTAATAAAAAGATGATATTAACTCAATACTAAGTTGAAACTATGTTTGAAAATAACCTCTAACTGACTAGAAATGCTGGGACAGGCCCCAGCTATGTTTAGCAAAACTGAAACTAAAGAATAAAAATACTGAAAAAAACTCATGACTATTGTCTCAGAAATATGAGAACTGACTACTAATCTTGCTAAACTGGAGATGAGGAACCGATCTAACTGTGATCTTGATATTGAGAACCAAACCTACATCACGAGAAGATGTAGTGCACGTATGCATCAGTACTTGAAAGGTACTGATCATGCAAGATAAATATTAAACGATTGTGTTTGTAATTTAGTTATTATCATACATATATACAATTTTACACTACTTATAAAATATTGATGCATTATATATACATAGACTCATTTAATTAATAATAGTTTTGGTCAGTGATACATTTACTTGAGAAGCCATAGTATATATTGCCCAAAAATATGGAATATTACAAGTAGTTTTGATAGCAAATTATAACAAATGATTTCTTTTATTGTAATATGTTAAGCTTATCCATTATTAGCCTGCAAGATGCACTAGGTTTTTTACCCTCTTCAGTCCCCACCTACTTCCACCTCGACTCTTTGGAATCAATCAATAGAGACTTCTCCCAACGAGCAGAAAGATAAATTGGTAATGTTCATGATCTTTAAACAAAGCCGAAGGAGGTTACCACTAGAACAAACCAACATCCAATATTTGTGCAAAAGAAAAAATGCTAATATACACGCTCCTCAAATTTTTTTTTTCTTCTTACCCAAATAAGTCAAAAGAATTTTATCAAGCTCAAGAACCAATCAACATTATTAATAAAACTATAAAAGTGAGATGTAAACCAATATAACATTGTATGAAAAAAGAAACTCCATAGTGTTTCTCTTTTGTTTTTTTAAATTTTTAAATTTAGCAGTCTTTTAAAGGATTCCCTAATAAATAAATCATTTTTGTTGTTTTATGAATACCTTCAAAGAAAAACTATGGTAAGAGATTCTTGTGTACTTAAATCGTGATAATTGATTAAGAAAGTAAATCAAGTCTATTGGACATTCTTTAAATTAGAGATGTTAATTTGTGTTATTGAGAATATTATTAAGATAAAATGCATATATGTCATGATCCAGACTGTCTTGATTGGCACCCATACTATCCTTCTGGTGGGAGAACCACTACTACAACCCAAACCAACAACTAGATCACAACTAAGGAAATTAAGTTACAAAAGCAAGTTAATTAACTAACAAAAGTTGAATTTAAATATCAGGAATCTGAAAGTCATGTACCAAAACATCTAACAAGATCCATAAATTTAAATAAGCAGGGATACATCCCACAGTAATGAACTATTCAACTATCTAAAACAATGCATAAGTACGGACATGGTGGACATAGACGAAAGACGGAAGATACGGGTCACCCTTGAAGTCGATGCAATTATCTCTATTTTGTTATGCGAGGTTTGTCAATAATAGCTTGAAGATTCCCCGTACTGCACAAGAATAAGAGCAACTGCAAAATAAGTACACAACCACTGTGTACTTGTAGGATCACGTGGCTATCCCACTAGTGCAATATAAACAAGTCAAACAACAACAATACATACATACTTACATACATACATACATACACATACATACATGTATATATATATATATACACACACACACACACACACACACACACACACACACACACACACACACACAAAAACTAATGGGCACATGATTTTGATAAGAAAATTTTCAACATAATGGTGACTAGGTAATATTTAGGTAAAAGTAAATTCCCTCTCAGGCAACTTACCCCCATATATAATGGGTTCCTCTCAGAAACCCACTCGTCTAAATTAACTAGCCTATAACTGACCCATACCCTGGCCATTCTATACAGGTTTCTTGGATATGGGACTTGGGCTCACCCTCTAGGGATGATTCTCATATTGACGCACCCTCTAGGGCTGAATCTCATATTGACACACTGCTTAGACCATCAGTCTAATGGTCTTGGTCTCGCAACCTCCCTCTCGGGCAAGCCAAAAACGCATGGATGGTTTTGTAAAAATTATAAACCCAATAAATTAAACCACAACCACTGGGAGAAATCACCATTAAAATACATCTAATCTTATAAAAAATCAAGACCCAACAATAATGTCAACACATACTTGCTAAATCACACCCCAACAATGGGATTTTTATCCACACATCAAGCAAAATTCAAATACACTTAAAATGATGAAGGAATCAAGTGGGTATAAGAGGTTAAACCTTTAAATTAGCAAAGGAAGGTAAATGGAAAAGACTCATTTTCCAAATTGGAAGAAGAACTTCTTTCTTAAAGCTTCTTCAAAACCCTCTCCAACCTTGAGAGAAAACTTAAGAACAAAGTTTCTAAAATACAGTTATCAAGTGTAGAACGTTTTACTCTCTAAAATTCTATATATTTATACATCTAAATAATAAAGAGTTTAGTATTTATAGATTTCAGAATTAATGCTGGAGGATCCATTCGGTGTCTTTTGTCGTGAATTGCTGAGTGATTCGGCGATACGACCTTCTTTTGGTCCATTGTCGTTTATTCTTTGCCTTTATAGTCCTTTCATGTTCTAACATTGGGCCGAAGAACTCTGCTTCGCGGAACTATGAGGCGAAGCACCGACTACTCTCCTTTTCATCGCCTTGCTATAAAAAATGAAGAACTTTGTTATATGGTGTATCATCAAGTGTGCTTGGTGATGCACACTTTGCATCTTCTACTATTTTTCTTCCGTTTATCTTCCATTTTGTGCCTAAGTGTCAATGCTCCCACCAAATCTTCAAATACTTGAAACTTAGAAGTTTTTATCAGATATCGAGATAAAATACACAATCGAGGATACTATTTGCATTAAAACAAGGCCCTAGATTATCCCAATTTAAGGACACATCAACACCGCAACTTAAACTTTTTCTTGTCCTCAAGTGCACCAGTTCAAATCTGATATATCAAATAGTGCTACACAAGACTCAAGCGTGAATGTACACAAAATGACTCAAATTACTCATGTATAGATAAATTGTATACTCAAAGTTTCAAGTTGTTACAAACCATAACCAAATATTCTTGAGCTCACAATACTTGCTAGTAATGCAAGTTCAAGCTCAACAAAAGTATGTACATACCCTCACACAAAAAATGATTCCATTTTCACACATGCAAATTTATCAACTAAGGATCAGGAATCTGATGCAACGCTTAAACACACAAATAGGAACACCCTGCATGTTTTGAACCATAGATTTGCCCTTATTTTTTAAATGACCTTCAGTTCGGTTCACTCAAGATTGAAAAGGTCTTTCTAAGGTTTGTAATGAGGCTGAGTGCAAATGTATGGTCATTTGGGCAAAGTTACTTTTTTCTCTAATGAGATGTGATTTCCTTAAGCTATTCTCTATATTCCCTCCTCAATCATTAGTCAAGTGTTTCTGGGTCATCTTTCATTTCCTTTTCATGGATTGCTTTAAAACTCAATTTCTTTCCATTTGGTGCTTTTATTTCATGAATTTTTTTTGTTTTCTCTTTGTTTTCTTCTTTTATTCGATGGAAGGTTTCCATTTCCATGCAATACCATAGGTTTTCGAGACTTATCTTGCATTTCTGGACTTCTCGTTTTCCTTCTTACCACACCCCAACATAGCCTTTTGGGCTATGTTAGATATTCACTTATATCACATATCAAAAAGGATTATATGTGATGGATAACATAAGGTTTAGATTTCATCAAGGATTTATGAGGAAGAGGTAAGGCTCAAAGGGTGTTCAAAAGAGTTTCACACTCTCACAGGTAGGCCACAAAAGAGGTTTATGTCAAGTTGGTCACACTCCTTATAATTGCCTAAGATCATGTCAAGAGGGTAGCTTCCTAAATCAATCAGACTAAGAGGAAAAGTTCTAGGTTTATTCATGCAACATTCAAAGTAAGCTCATCACACAAGGCGATGAAACTTGAGTCAAACAAGACAACACACTTTCACTAGTGTGCAATGCTCATTGAAAAAGAATCAATTTGATAATTACCTAATCACAATGAGATGAAAAGATTTTCACATATTGCTTATATAACTTCATTGGTTCTTTTTATAGCCACATATTCATTCTTTTCGATTGAGAGCAATTTTCTAGTCATCGGTATTGATCAAACCCGAGACTTAAATTTGTACAAAAACAACCACTTTCAACAATATGTGGCGAATATTTCAAAACTGGAATTTTTTTGGAAGGTAAAAATAATTATTATATTAGGACCTCAAAAGAAATCCGTAAGATCAAACAATCCACAAAAAATATATTTAAAACGCAATTTAAAACAGACAACCCATCTCAAAAACGATGAATTCAAAACAATATTCAAAATATGCAAAACAAAAGTGTGCCTAACCCCACCAAAACCAAAAAGTGTTTGTCCTCAAATGTAAATTACGACAATATCCAAGAATTTTTTTAGAAATAAACCTAAAAGGGACTAGTAAAAAAGAGATCTTCCTATGCATCTTTTTAATCTTTATGGGTATGAGCTCTCAAAGTGCCTTCTCGAAATAAGAAAAATGCTCTTTAAGTGCTATTACTCTGAGTTTCACCACTTTTTCCATCTGCCCTGACCAGCGATACTAGCTGTAATCTTCCTGTCTATCTCATGCCCTGCCTTGAAGGCATGTATAGGATTAACGAACCATCATGCACATGAGGGCACATTAAGGTCGATGGGAATTGGTCTTTTGGCCCTAGCTTCCTTGGTGTAATTCCTCTTTGTGGCTATCTCTTCTCTCTTTTAGTCATATCTAAGCTCTTGTACTCTAATGCGCCTGAGTGAATCATTTCTCCCTGCTAATTTTTGTCTAGCCATTTCAACAAAGACATTGATGACAAGTTAGACATTAATTTAGAGAGGTGTCCAGGGAGATTCTAACTGTAGATTCACTTCACCAAGCTAATTTTTAACGAGTTGATTATGTTCGGGTTTTCAATAAATATATGTACAAATTATGTAAGGGTGTAGACAAAGGGCTTCAATAAATTTTTTAGTTAATCACCGAGTGCAATTTCTAATTAGATTTGATCACCAAAAGTTACAAATAATCCAATGTATAAAGCATTTAGTTAAAGGCAAAATGGTGAAGTTAGACGAACCACCGAGCATTTTGGTGAGTTGCACTCAGCTCGCCACACATTCCGTCATACCTATTTTCACTCCATTCTTTAATTTTCTACCATGCAACCCCTGATAATGTGATTCAAACCTTTTCAAGATCAATTTTAACGAAGACCCATATTATTTCAAAATTATAACACATAATGATTCAGCTTAAAATACAGTCGAATGGAATGTAACCAAGTATGCAGTAAATATCGAGTAATAATCGATAATATGTGTTATCCCATCTACTTAAAGACATAGCAAAGATTTAGCACTATCAATCATTATTTAAATGAGTACAAATTTTGATAAAACAACTAAGGGGATTCATTACTAACCTCTAGTGCTGGATTAGATTGGAATTATGTTCTAGGGAGCAACGCAATCCAAATCTGAGCACAATAAAATACTTTGAAAATACAAAAAATATAATGACTAGAGTACAAGTGTGTGGTTTTGAAAGCGACAAAAGTGAAAGGAAAGTTTTGAAATAGGATTCTTAAGCTTGATTGTTGTGAACGTTTAAATACATCCAGTTCGGTGATGTTAATTTGGTTCACACAATGGGTCAGCGAAGCGCCGAAGTCTATTTTATTCGCAAAACATAGAAGGAGTTCCCTCTCTTACTCGTATCATGTCTGCGGTCTATACCGAGTTCTCCCAATAAATCAATGATACACTAATTATCTCTCAAATCCGACGAATATTACAAGATCCATCTTTTAAGAGAATAAAATCTACTGGCTGGAGTGATTTGAAACACCAAATTTTAGCGGCACTCTGCCGAATGAACTATATCTTTGTCACCTTGAAACTTTCCACTCACTATCTTTCCTTAACCTTCACAATAAACACACTATTATTTTATTACTATGATGAAAACTAATTGAAGGGTTTAGGGTTGCTCCCTAAAAAACGCCTTAGTTCACGTCATGGCATGACACAAGTCAGTCTTCAAGTTTCACTCTTTGGGATAGCCATAGTGTCACTAGGAAAACCCCTTTTTTGTCTCGAGCTGAGCTGAGATGAGATGTGGCCCATATGGGTCTCTAACTTCTTGATTGAGATCAAATGGGAGGTGGCGGTTTGACTGACTGTGGATACATCTTCTTTCATACCTTTAAGTATGTCTGACCCTTCAACTTTGTTGAGTATACGTGAAGTATATCCTCAGACATACCACCTTCTTGATCCTTAGGATTTTTTCACTCATGGGGAGGCATATACCTATCCTTCTCCCCATCTTTCCAAATCACATTTCGATCTCTCCATTATCGGTACCTATCCTTTCTTTTCTACCTTCCTCTCTATCCCAACCTAGGTTACCACCCTTCCTTGGGTAGTTAGATCGGAAACCACCATATTGGTTTTCTAAGAAGTTCACCTCTTCACTATATAAAGCCTCAAACGTCATGTCATCAGGATTTGTACTCCCAACTCCCACAACATTGACGCTATGGGTGCCTGCTCCTATAACATTCTTTTATAGAATAAAGTTGTGTCATGAACTTGGCCATATTTTTGTCCATTTCATTGTCTTTTTCGATATCTTCTTTTGATAGTTGAAAGGTGACCGGAGAAACTTGTTCCTCGTGAGTGTACCGTATCTTGGTTATGGTTGTCCTGTCGTCCATAAGTTGGACTTCCACCGTGTATGGCAGCTTCATTAGTCTTCCTGGTTATAGATAGTCAACCACCCCTTTATTGACTAAGTCAAGTCTTCGATAGAAGTATTGGAGGAGGACATTATTGGTAAGACCATGCGTTGGGCATTGAAGTAGAATCTTTTTAAATAGGATCTAAGTTTCATTCATAGGTTCTCAATTCAAACTCTTAAAGACTTGGATACTATATTGAATGGTCATCATATTCAAAGGTTGAAAGAATCGTGTGTTGAAAGGTGTAACTAGTTCCTCCCATGAAGTGATTGAGTTGTGTGGCAACTCAGCTAACCACTTGCAAGCTTCTCGTATCAACGAGAAAGGGAATAGTCTCAATTGAAACAATTACTGAGATATATTTATAAACTAGAATAGTCCACATATTTCTACAAATTTTCGTAGGTGCTCATGCTGGTCCTCGTTAGCTAATCCACAAAAAACTCCTTTTGTTGCAAAAGTTGCAATATGTACTAGATATGTGCAATTCTGCATTTCTTTTCTGTAGGTAATCGGATGGCCTAGAAACCTCCTATGAGATATGGATCAGTTACATTGGGCTCTGGACATCGTTCAGATTCCCAATGTATTCTGATGAACTACCTAACTTCAATTGCTACATTAATACTCATGCTTCCTGTGAATTTTGACGTCAATAAAAAAGACTGAATGTTAAATTAGTGGAAACTACACTATGAAGACTATAAACTCTTAATATTTCAATCTTCAAGTGACCACCCCCGGCAGCGACACCATTTGATACTCTAATATTGTAGCATTTTATATTTCGTGATCAACGACATAATTACAGTTTGAGTGTCTACGGATCGAAGATAATAAAGTTACCCAATATACGGTCGGGTCGTGTCCCAACGCAGTGGTAGTGAAAGTAGTAGCTACTTAGAATTTCTAAATAATGATAGTTTAAGATTTTTAAATATTTAATCAAAACAAAACAAGTTTAAATTGTAACACAAAAGTTTCAATATCAAAAAGGGGTTTGTCACAAGTAGTAAAATTAGCAAAAAAAAGGAAGAAAATCAAGTATGAGAGAGAGTGAGTTGGGGGGAACACTTCAATATATGTTGACACAACTAATGGGTACATGTTTTTTGATAGAAATTCGCAATACAATGGTGACTAGGCTAACCTCAGGAAAGTAAATTCCTTCTCGGCAAATCCCCATGTCAATGGGTTCCTGTCAGACACCCACTCGTCTAAACTATAAAATCTACACCTTACCCACTCTCTGACCATTCAATAGATGGTGCTTTGATATGAAACTAGGTCTCACCTCTTGTGTTGAACCGCATGTCCACCCACTCCTTATCCACAATATAGTGGTATTAGTTTAGTAACCTCCCTCTTGGGCCGACAAAAAACACATGGACGACTTGTATTTGCAACGACTAACCCATTAAATTAAACCACAACCACTAGGTAAACGACCATTAATGCATCTAATCCTATCTTCAAGCAAGACTTGACAATATTATCAGAAATATTTGCTAAAGCACACCCAAGAATGGGGGGGAGGGTTACCCACACAACAAGAAATAAAATAAGTAAAATGATAAAGGAATCAAGGGCGTAAAGAGATTATACCTTAAAAGTAGAAAGGAAGGTAAGGAGAGGTCAATTTCAAAAATAGAAGAAGAATTTCGTTTAAAGCTTCCTCAAAACCCTCTCAAACTTGAGAAAAACTTAAAAACAAAGTTCCTAATTCTTTTTATCACGAGTAGAAGTTTAGTGATGTACTGTGATTTCACAGTATTTTGAATACATTTCACTAAGTGTTGTGGTCTCGAGCTTTTTGTAATGGTTTTAACAAGTTTGTATCTTGTTTTGCAAGAAAGATGTTCAGGCAAACAGAGAAGACAAATGAAAAAAGTGCAAAAACAAACATAGGTAGGCAATCAACGGTCCGTCAATTAAAGATACGAAATATAGGTGGTGATCATAGATTGGATGCTTAGGCATTACAAAAAAACTAGGGAAGTCCGACTAGTGTTGAACCACGACAGAGTCGAAGGTCTGCCGACTAATTGACGGACCGTACTGGTGAACAGTTATGGTTTATAGAAGGTTCCAGTACCGAGATTTTTGATGATTCTAAATAGAGATACAGAGGAGCATTGATGGACATCGATGGATTGATGGACCATACTGTTGGTCTCGTTTTATTTAGAGAGTATGCCATCCGTAGAAAAAAATATTCTCTAAGTCCAGAATGATGGAAGCAAACCACGAACCATCGATTGATCGACGATTCGTCATTTGTCTTGTCGATTAAAGCCACGTATCTGAAGAAAACTTTCCTTATTTGAATTCCTTCTTATTAAGACTTTGTTTTCTATAAATAGGGATAAAAAACATCATTTTCGGGTTAGTTCTATTATCTATCCTAGTTTATGTATTGGAGATTGATTTTTGCAACTTTAGCAATTAATTGATTTCCGGATTCAATTTTGAAGAT
>JAKWIX010000213.1:0-43765 GCA_027704785.1 Solanum chmielewskii | reverse complement strand
TACCTTGATAAAGATAATTCTTCACTTTGATGAATAATCTTCACTCAATTCGTCACATCAAGTTTTCTTTGACTTTGACTTCAATGGAGTCTTAAGGTATTTCTAAGGGATTTTGGGCTTTTGATTTAGAAGAATGAAGTCTTCAATGTGTTAAAACACTTATATACATGTTTAAAATACCCAAAATACCCCTAAAAAAAACTCAATACTCTTATTTTGAAGTGGGGTGAAATTACAACTTAACCTCTCAACTTATAGTGAAGATGCGTGAAGGACATAGGGCCCATCGACGGGGCGTAGGTCCACACACGGGCCCACCTGTCCTCCCATTGATGGGTTCAGAGACTTGTTATTGGTATCTTAGCTCCCTAGGCTAAGTACGAAACAACTCCCATCACCTAGGGCGTTGACCCGCCACTGGCCCTCGATTGCCATCCGTAGGTGGACTACTTGGGCACTTTGACCACCAACATGGTCTTTCCTCGAGGACCCTGGATGGTCCTTGGGGATGTTGCCCGGACGTTTTCAACCCAAACATGACTTTATATGAGTTTATCAACCTCTCACATAAATTTCATACAAAACGAACACATAAATCTCGATGAAACATGCTTAGAAACACAAGGTCGTGTAAGGCAAATGACATTTGACCTCAAAACTTCATGGAACTGACATACTGCCTATATATTTATCATAACTCATTTAAGGGCCTTACAACCTCAAGAAGACGCATAAACACCATAGAAATCAATATGAGTCACGTAGGTGACTAGTCGTTAAACGCCTCAAAAAAAATTTCAAATTACACCAATGACTTAGAATATTATGACGAATAAGAACAAAATGTACTTCTTTTTATTAACTGCCCGTAAATGGAAAAAATATTACGTAAATGACCAAAAATAACATAAATGCTCCAAAATGACCAAAAAATAAAGAAAAATACTTACACGATAAAAAAAACCTCAAAAATTTTTGAGTTGTACTGATGACCTTAGAATATGGTGACAAAATAAGAGAATAACACATTTACACTTTTTGTAACTACCCAAAAATGGTCGAATATTACGTTAGTTTTCCAAATCAGCCAAAAAAATCAAGAAAAATAATTAAATAATACAAAAAATGCTCAAAAATGTAACTTTTGTCAGTTACCTTAAAATATTGTGATGGATAAGAGAACAAAACTTCAGTTACTTTCGTAACTGGCCAAAACTGATGAATATTACGTAAATGATTCGTAATTGCTGAAAAATCAAGAAAAATACATACACAATACAAAAATATGTCTTAAAAAATTTCGACTAGCACCAATGACCTTAAAATATCGTGACGAATAAGTGACAACAATACTTTACTTCTTTTTATATCTGCCCAAAAAATAGCTGAATATTACGTAAATTCCTCAAAATTGCAAAAACAATCAAGAAAAACACAATAAATGATACAAAACATACCTAACTTTTTTTATTTGCACCAAATAACAAAGAATATCATGACGAATAAGAGAACAAAACATTACTTCATTTCGTAGCTTACCGAAATTGGCCGACCGAAATTACTTATATGCCCCCAAAATGGCCAAAAGGAAGAAAAACAAATAAATGATATAAAAACACCTCAAAAATTTCGACTTGCACCAGTGACCTTTGAATATCATGAAGAATAAGATAACAAAACTTTACTTCTTTTTGAACTGCCTGAAAATGATTGAATATTAAGTTAATGCCCCAAAATAACAGAAAAATCAAGAAAAATACATCATCGATAAAAACAAAAAGCCTCAAAAAAATTTGACATGCACCAATGACATTAGAATATTGTGACGTAAGTAGAGAAACACTATACTTCTTTTTGTAACTGCTTAAAAATAATGAATATTGCGTAAATTCCCTGAAATGGCTGAAAATCAACAAAAATTAGTAAACGATACAAAAAATGCCTCCAAAGAAATTTCACTTGCACTACTGATGTTAGAATATCTTGACAAATAAGATAACAAAACTTTACTTCTTTGGGTAACTGCCTGAAAAATGCTAAAAAAATTATGTTAATGCCCCAAAATGGCCGAAAATCAAGAAAAAATATATAAACAATACAAAAAATGCCTCAAAAGAATTTCAACTTGCACCAATGACCTTAGAATATCATGAGGAATAATAGAACCAAACCTTACTTCTTTTAGTAACTGTCTAAAAATGATCGAATATTACGTAAAATGTCAAAAAATGGCGAAAAAATTAAGAAAAAACATAAGCAATACAAAAAAATGCCTACAAAAATTTTGACTTGTTCCAATGACTTAGAATATCGGGATGAATAAGACACAACAACACTATTTCTTTTTTTAACTGCCTGAAAATAGCCGAATATTACTTAAATGCCCCTATATGACCATAAAAGTCAAGAAACATATAATGATACAAAAAATTCCTAAAAATTATGATTTGTGCTAATGACCTTAGAATGTCCTAACAAATAAAAGAAAAAACTTTACTTCATTTCGTAATTGCCCAAAAATGGTCGAATATTATGTATTGTCCAAAATGACTGAAAAAGCAAGAAAAAAAACATAAATGATACAAATAAAGCCTCAAATAAATTTTGACTTGCACCAATTACCTTAGAATATCGTGACGAATAAGAAAACAAAACTTCACTTCTTTTCATAATTTTTGAAAATTGCCGAATATTACGAATATGCTGAAAAATGGCCAAATATTACGTAAATGCCCCCAACATGACCAAAAATCAAGAAAAACACATAATAAATACAAAAAAGTCTAATATTTTTTGACTTGGACCAGTGACCTTAGAATATCGTCAAAATAAGATAACAATACTTTACTTCTATCCGTAAATGCCTCAAAATGGCCGAATATTGCCTAAATGCCCTAAATTAGCCAAAAAATTAAAAACACACACAATGGATACAAAAAGCCTCAAAAAATTTTTGACTTGCACCAATGACCTTAGAATATCCTTAAGAATCAGAGAAAACTATACTTCTGCCCGACAATAGTCAAATATCAAGTAAATACCCCCTAAAATGCCAATAATTCAACAAAAACACATAAAAAGCCATGCATGCCATCAAGCGCCCACGCAACACTCCTACTAAGCCCAGAGGACGCCCGTGACGTCCGCCTTGTAACGCCTCAGTCGCCCGCAGACGTCGTCCGCATGTTTTATCAAGCTCCCAACGGCGTAGCACGAACGAGCTATGCATGCCATCAAGAGCCCATGCAGCACGCCTACTAAACCCACAGGACGCCCTTGACTTCCGCCTGCTTTCGCCTGAGTTGCCCCGCAGACGTCTGTGGCATGTTTTTGTTGACGCCTGATGCGTAGCACGGACAAACCATGCATGCCGTTAAGCGCCCATGCAGCACGCCTACAAAGCCCACAAGACAACCATGACGTCCGCCTGCCACTGCCTCAAACGCTCTGTAGACGTCGCGGGCAAGTTTTGGTAAACGCCCAACGACGTAGCACAAACGAGCCATGCATGCCATCAAGCGCCCACGCAGCACGCCTAATAAGCCCACAGGACGCCATTGACGTCCGCCTGCCTTCGCTTCAGTCGCCCCGCAAACGTCGCAAGCATGTCTTTGTAGACGCCCAACGACGCAGCACGGACAAGCCATGCATGACATCAAGCTCCATTGCAGCATGATGTCAAAGGGCGATGATCTTATGCCACGCCCGAGGTCGTCCGACCGTGTGTGCTGTCCAAAGGCTATGACGGCATCTCACGCCCGACGTCGTCCGACCGTATATGCTGTCCAAAGGCGGTGATGGACTGCCACGCCCGACGTCGTTCGACTGTATGTTCTTTACAAGGGTTATGATGGCATGCAACGCACGACGTCATCCGACCGTATATGTTGTCCAAAGGCGGTGATGGACTGCCACGCCCGACGTCATCCGACCGTATGTGCTATCCGAAGGCGGTGATGGCATGCCACGCACGACGTCGTTCGACGTGTGTTCTGCCCAAAGGCGGTGATGGTGATGCCACGCCCGACGTCATCCGACCGTATGTGCTGTCCAAAGGCGGTGATGGCATGCCCGACGTTGTTCGACCGTGTGTGCTGTCCAGGGGCGATGATAGTATGGCACACCCGACGCCGTCCGACCGTGTGTGTGCTGTCCAAAGGCGGTGATGGCATGCCACGCCCGACGTCATTCGACCGTGTGTGCTGTCCAAGGGCGATGAAGGCATGGCACGCTTGACGTCGTTCGACCGTTTGTGCTGCCCATGGGCGATGATGGCATGCACGCCCGACGTCATTCGACCGTGGTGTGTGCTGTCCAAGGGCGATGAAGGCATGGCCGCTTGACGTCGTTCGACCATTTGTGCTGCCCATGGGCGATGATGGCATGCCACGCCCGACGTAGTTCCATCGTGTGTGCTTCCCAAGGACATGATGGCATGCCACGGCAGACCGTCGTTCGACCGTGTGTGCTGCCCAAAGGCGATGATGGCATGCCACGCCCGACGTCGTCCGACCATGTGTGCTGTCCAAGGGCTATGATGGCACATGTCACGCCCGACGTCATCCGACCGTATGTGCTATCCAAAGGCGGTGATGGCATGTCACGCCCAACGCCATCCGACCGTATGTGCCGTCCAAAGGCGGTGATGGCATGCTACGCCCGACATCGTCTGACGTGTGTGTGCTGCCCAAAGGCTATGATGGCATGTCACGCTCGACGTTGTCCGACCGTATGTGCTGTCCAAAAGAGTTGATGGGCTGCCACGCACGACGTCGTTCGACCGTGTGTGCTTTCCAAGGGCAATGATGGCATCCCATGCCCGATGTCGTCCGAACGTATATGCTGTCCAAGGGCTATGATGGCATGTCATATCCGACGTCGTCCGACCGTATGTGCTGACCAAAGGGCTATGATGGCATGCCACGCCCGACGACGTCCGACCGTATGTGCTTCCAAAACGCGGTGATGGCTTTTCACGCCCGACGTTGTCCAACTGTGTGTGCTGTCCAAAGGCAATGATGGCATGCCACGCCCGACGTCCTCCAACCGTGTGCGCTGTCCAAGGGCTATAATGGCATGCCAAGCCCGACGACGTCCGACCGTGTGTGTTGTCCAAGGGCGATGATGGCATTCAATGCCCGACGTCGTCTTACCATATGTGATGTCCAAGGGCCATGATGGCATGTCACTGCCGACGTCATCTGACCGTGTGTGCTGTCCAAAGGAGATGATGGCATGCCACGCCTGACGTCATCCGACCGTGTGTGCTGCCCAAGGGCTATGATGGCATGTCACCCTCGACGTTTTTCCGACCATATGTGCTGCCCAAAGGCGTGCTGGCATGCCACGCCCAACGTCATTCGACCGTGTGTGCTGCCCAAAGGCGATAATGGCATGTCACGCCCGACGCCGTCCGACCGCGTGTGCTTTCCAAGGGCGATGATGGCATGCCACGCCCTACGTCGCCGACCGTATGTTCTGTCCAAAGGCAGTGATGACATGCCACACATGACGTCGTTCAACCGTGTGTGCTGTCCAAGGGCGATGATGATAGCATGGCACGCTTGACTTCGTCGACCGTGTGTGCTGCCCAAGGGCGATGATGGCATGTCCACGCTCGACGTCGTCCCATCGTGTGTGATGTACAAGGGCTATGATGGCATGCCAAGCCCGACGACGTCTGACCGTGTGTGCAGTCCAAAGGCCATGATGGCATGCCACGGCTGACGTCTTCTGATTGTGTGTGATGTCCAATGGCTATGATGGCATGTCACGCCCGACGTCGTCCCCACCGTATGGCTGTCCAAAGGCGAAGATTGCATGCCACGCCCGACGTCGCCGAGTGTGTGATGCCAAAGGGAAATGATGGCATGGGTCGCAGACGTCATCCGTCCGTGTGTGCCGCCTAGAGGCGATGATGGCATGCCACGCCCGACGTCGTCCGACCGTGTGTACTATCCAAAGGCTATGATGGCAATGCCACACCCAAAGTCGTCCGACCGTGTGTATTGTCCAGGGCTATGATGGCATGTCACGCCCGACGTCGTCCGACCGTATGTGCTGTCCAAAGGAGGTGATTGCATGAGACGCCCGACGTCGTCCGACTGTGTCTACTGCCCAGAGGTGATGATGGCATTCCATGCCCGATGTCATTCGACTGTGTGTGTTGCCGAAGGTCGATGATGGCATGCCACGCCCGACGGCGTCTAACCGTGTGTGATGTCCAAGGGCTATGATGGCATGTCACGCCCGACGTCGTCCAACCGTGTGTGTTGTCCAAGGTCTATGATGGCATGTCACGCCCGACGTCGTCCGGACCGTATGTGTGTCCAAAGGCTGTGATGGACTGTCACGCCCGACCATGTTCAAACCGTCTGTGCTTTCCAAGGGCTATGATGTCATGCCACGCCCGACGTCGTCCAATCGTACATGCTGTCCAAGGGCTATGATGGCATGTCACGCCCGACATCGTCCGACCGTATGTCCTGTCCAAAGGGCTATGATGGTATGCCACGCCCGACGACGTCCAACCGTATATACTGCCCAAAGGCGGTGATGGCTTTCATGCCCGACGTCATCCAACGTGTGTGTGGTTTCCAAGGGCTATGATGGCATGTCATGCCCGACGTCGTTCGACCGGTGTGCAGTCCAAGGGCCACGATGGAATGCCACGGCTGACGTCGTCTAACCGAGTGTGCTGTCCAAGGGCTATGATGGCATGTCACGCCCGACGTCGTCCCACCTTATGTGCTGTCCAAAGGCGGTGATGGCTGCCGCCCGACGTTGTTTAACCATGTGTGCTGCTTAAGGGCAATGATGGCATGGCACGCTCGACGTCATTTGTCCTTGAGTGCTGCCCAACGGCGATGATGGCATGTCACGCCCGATGTCGTTCGACCGTGGTGCAATCAAATGGCTATGATGGCATGTCTGCTCGACGTCGTCCGACCGTGTGTGCTGTCCAAGGGCTATGATGGCATGTCACGTCCGACGTCGTCCGACAGTATGTGCTGTCCAAAGGCAGTGATGGCATGCTACGCCCGACGTCGTCCGACCGTGTGTGCTGCCAAAGGCGATGATGGCATTCCACGCCCAACGACGTCCGACCGGGTGTTGTCGAAGGGCGATAATGGCATGGGACGCCCGACGTCGTCTGTCCGTGTGTGCTGCCCAAAGGCGATGATGGCATGCCACGCCCGACGTGTCCAACCATGTGTGTTGTCCAAGGGCTATGATGGCATGCCAAGCCCGACGACGTCTGACCATGTGTGCAGTCCAAGGGCCATAATGGCATGCCACGACCGACGTCGTCTAACCGTGTGTTGTCCAAAGGCGGTGATGGCGTGTCACGCCCGACGTTGTTCGACAGTGTTGCTGTCCAAGGGTGATGATGGTATGTGAAAGAGGATCGATTTATTTTTATCGCACACCACTCTAGGCAGCCTTACAAACGTCTGTAACACTCAGCCTACTTGCACCCACGAAAATTGACTAAATATTGAAATACTTAAAACAGTAGCGTCAAACAACCAACAGAATTTATAGGAACCAGTCCCAACCTTTATTAACCTTTAAGTAATACAAAGGAAGGCTTCACGAATTAGTCTAAGGCTAGAAAACACCCTGTTTTTGCCTTGGAAGAATTTCCACCTTTAAATCAAAATTCTGCACAATGGCAGTTACATGCGGCGGTTGCAAATGACACCTGTCCGACACTTGTCATCACAGGGTTCAAAACTAACTTTCCAACAGCTATATTTCTAACAGATTGAATCTAATTCAAATTACATTCTTATCTACACGAAATATCAATATTCTAACACTTAGAATATTTCAGGCTTCATTCCAACACTTAGAATATTTCTGCCAACTTCCAACACTTAGAATATTTCAGCTGTCTTCCAACACTTAGTTTTATTTCAGCAAGTTCGGGTGAACTGCCTTTGTTCCTGACATTGCCAAGTCTTCACAGCCTTGCCTCATCAAGTCAACATGCTGTCTTGTCAATGCCCTTAGCCTACACGTAAGCCATGCACGTTCAAGCTGCCTTGCCAACACCCAAGCACCTTGAACTTGTGTTGCACTGTTTTGCCATCATCCATGCCAAGACCAGTGCCCAAGTCCTTGGCATGTCTGCACGTTGTTAGATCAAGCAGTTTGTGGGTCTAACAGACCACCCGCACCACTTGAACTCGATGTCCTTATCGAGACTGTTTTGAGATAGTCCTCGATTTGAGCATCAAACTGCCATAGGTCTTTTGCTTTCTCCCAAACAGCATCTGCTGCACTCTTGCCTTTCCAGTGAACTAAGAATTCAGTCTTAGTATTCTTCTTACTTGTGCCCAAAACCCGGTGATCAAGGATCTTCTCAATTTCAGCATCATACTATGTAGGTACTGATGGAGGAGCCCTCTTTGATCTGTTCCTATCCGGATCATCTTCATCTGCAAAGTAAGGTTTCAAGAAACTCACATGGAAGGTGGGGTGAATTTTCAACCTTTCTGGCAGCTTCAACCTATAAGCAACTTCGCCCACTCGTTTTACCACTTCGAATAGACCATCATACTTAGGAATCAAACCCCGATGTCTGGTCTTACATACAATCTGTTTCCAGATTTGTGGGGTAAGTTTCAGCAACACCATGTCACCCACATTGAACTCAACAGAGCGACGATGTTGATCAGCATATTTCTTCATGCGCCGCTGAGCCTTGCGCAAGATGTCTTGTGCCTCAGATAACATTTCAAGTCTGTCCCTTGCAACCCTGTATGCTGTTGGACACTTTCCCTGATTTTTAGATTTGGCAACATCCAGTGGCGTCATAGGCTGTCTACCTAAGACGATTTCAAAAGGGCTCATTTCTGTTGCAGACGACTTGTGCAGATTATAGCAAAACTGCGCAGTGTCTAAGAATGCTACCCAATTCCGTTTACTTGCTGTCACATAGTGCCTCAAGTATTGTTCCAACAAATGATTAATTCTTTCCGTCTATCCATCTGTTTGTGGGTGATTTGCAGTAGAAAACTTTAATTCGGTTCCCATCATAATGAACATTGCTGTCCAAAATCTACCAGTGAACCTTGTGTCTCTATCACTCACAATGTCAGCCGGAACACCAATATACTTAACCACATGTTTGTAGAACAACTCAGCAACAACTTCAGATGAGCATAATTCAGGAGCAGTAATAAAAACAGAATATTTTGAAAACCTGTCAACTACCACTATGATAGATGCTTTGCCATCTACTTTAGGGAATCCAGAAATGAAATCCATGCTTACTGATCGCCATGGCATTTCAGGAACAGGCAAAGGTTGCAGCAAACCTCCTTCCTTCTTATGTTCAGTCTTGTCCACTTGACAAACATGACAAGTCTTGACGTACGCCTCTATATCATCTTCCATTTTCGGCCAAAAATAAACACGAGACAGTAAGGCTAACATCCTTTCAACACCGGGATGTCCAGCCCAAGCAGAGTCATGCGCCTCTTTCATTAAGTCTTTGCGCAACCCACCCTGATTTGGTACAACGATCCTCCCCCTTTAAAATAGAGCAGATCGTCCTCGATCCAATACCGTCTCATTGTGCCATCTTGCACTTGACCCATCCATTTAACATACAATGAATCATTTGTAGCACACAGCCTGATTCTATCATAGAAATCAGTTTCCAGTTTTGAAATTGAATATACTGCAACAAACACTTCTTTTCTACTCAGCGCATCAGCAACCTGGTTGTGTTTTCTTGGTTTATGTTCCCATATGAAATCATATTCTGCCAGGAATTCTTGCCACCGTGCTTGTTTAGGACTCAACTTTTTCTGTGTCTTGAAAAATGTATTTGCTACATTATCAGTTCTCACTACAAATCGAGTGCCCAAGAGATAGACTCTCCAAACCTGCAAACTGTGTACCACCGCAACCATTTCTTTTTCATGTGTTGAGTATCTCTGTTCAGCATCATTCAATTTTCTACTTTCAAAGGCCACAGGATGACCTTCCTGCACTAATACGCCACCAATTGCTTTGTCTGACACATCAGTGTGCACTTCAAATGGTAACTCAAAATCAGGCAATTTGAGTATAGGTTCAGATGCGATAGCACTCTTTAAATTCTGAAAAGCTTCATCACACCGTTCAGACAAAACCCACTTTGTATCCTTCTTCAACAAATCTGTCAAAGCCGCTGCCTTCTTTGAGTAACCATCAATAAACTTTCTGTAATAGTTAGCCAAGCCAAGAAACGACCTCAAATCCTTTATATGACGAGGTGCCTGCCAATCAACAATGGCTTGCACTTTCTTAGGATCCATTCAAACTTGGTTTTTACTAACAAGATGCCCCAAAAACTTTATCTCTTGTTCAGCAAATTCACACTTTTCCATCTTGACATAAAGTGTGTATTTCCTCAATTGAGACAAAACAAGACTTAGGTGATTAACATGTTCTTCCAATGTTCGACTATAAATGACTATATCATCTAAATAAACAACAACAAAGTCATCAAGATAGTCAAACAGTACATTGTTCATTAAGTTGCAAAAGGTTTCCGGGGCATTAGTCAGCCCAAACGGCATTACAAGGAATTCATAGGAACCATATCTAGTTACACATGTTGTCTTTGGTTCATCACCCTCTGCTATCCTAACCTGCCAATAACCTACCCTCAGATCAAGCTTTGTGAACCAGCATGCCTTGCTTAACCTGTCCATCAAATCTTGCACCAACGGAATTGGATACTTGTTCTTTATAGTTGCCTTGTTCAGCGCCCGGTAGTCTACACACATTCTCATTGTTCCATCCTTTTTCTTTTTAAATAGAACAGGAGCACCATATGGAGCCTTAGACGGCTGAATTAATCCAGCATCTAGCAATTCATTCAATTGTTTGCGTAGTTCAACCAATTCCTTAGGAGCCATACGATAAGGAGCTTGTGTAGGAGCAACCGTACCAGGCCACAACTCAATCTTATGATCAATATCCCTCCTTGGTGGTAATTTCTTTGGTAATTCAGGCGGCGTAACATCAGCATACTGTTTAAGTAATTCAGCAACACAATAAGGCACTTCCATCTTCACATCAGGTTTCACTTCGACCAAGGCAGCAAGTATAGTGTCTTCACCTTTCTTCAGCCCTTTGTCGATTGACATAGCAGACAACAACATTCCTTGTCTTTCTTGTTTGCAACTTTATTAATGTCCCCAAACGGATGAACACCTTTGAGAAAACCAGCATTGCTTCCATTCATGACCATCACTCCATCTAAGTGAGGAAACGGAACAAACTGGAATTTCCTTAGGAAATCAATCCCAAGTATGATTTCAAAGTCACCAAGCGGCATCACCATCAAGTTATGTTTTCCCACCCAACTTCCAGTTGACATAGACACACCATAAGCCATGCCCACAATGGCTTGTGCCTTAGCATTGACTGTTTTGACGTAGGAAGGGCTTTTAGACAACTTCAGCCCCAATTTTGTAGCAATTTTCACATCTACAAACCTGTGTGTGTCCCCTGTATCAACCATTGCCATCACACATTGTTCTTTCACTTTCATTTCTATATGAATTAAGGAATCATGAGGATTCGAAGTACTAGAGATTTCTCCAACATTATTGATCCCCATAATGTGATTGAAGGACAATCCCAATGGGTTTGCCATTGCAGCCACGATTTCTTCATCCTCTTCCCTTTGATTCACGTTACCAGCAAGCAAAGCATTCACTTTTTCCCGGTTTGGACAAGATTTGGCCAAATGAGGACCACCACAAGTCCAACAGCCCTTCGAATTTCCATCTTTATTCTTTGGTCTGTCTTTCCCATCCTTCATTTGTGCCTTTTTTTATCATTTGTATTGTCTTTACGACTATCCTTTCTCCATTCCCCTTTCTTCTCATTCTTTTTCTTAGTTTTTGAAGTGGAGGGGACGTCTGTTGAAGGACGAGTCATCCGGAAATCCACTAGTGAATCGGCAGCAGCAATAGCCCCGAGCAGATCTTTAACATTCTGCCTTCGTAGTTCATTCTGAGCCCAGCCTTGCATGCCTGAAATGAAGTTGTGAAGTTTATCCTCATCAGACATATTTTGTATGTCTAACATCACAGAGGTAAATTCCTTTATATATTCCCTCTCTGAACCCGTCTGCCTTAGCATTTTCAATTTATCCCTTGCAAGCCAAGATGCATTGCTAAGAAGAAATTGATCACGCATCTCTTTGATTAGCTTATCCCATGTATCAATTCTAGGACGACCAACACTTACGTCGTCTGCATTACGAGTCCTCCACCAAAGTTTCGCATCACCCGACAAATACGTTGTGGTAATGTTCAACTTATCAGCGTCCGGCACCCTTGCAGCGGTAAAATACTGCTCCATGTCCCAGATGAAATTTTCCAGTTCTTTAGCACTCCTTGCGCCACTAAAGGCTTTAGGTTCTGGAATCTTTACCTTAGACGATTCAACACGAGTTGAACATAACGTGGCCACAGCCCGACACAAAACGACGAGTTCTGCACGAAGGTTCTCATTTTTCTTCAACAGTCCCTCCAGTTTTTAAGTAGTTGTGGTACGAAAGTCCAAGATTTCAGTAATATGGTTATCATCATTCTGTCGATATCCACAAATTTCTCCCTGAACTTTCTCAGCGTCCACTCTCAACTCAATGATTTGTGTGAATAAATCCACAAACGTAGGATCTCCCAAAATATCTTCAGTAAACCCGACGAAGGATTCAATTTGTCGTGCCAACACCCATAATTCTACGTTTTTCACCATTGTTTAACTGCGGTCTGATACCAATTGAAAGAGGGTCTATTTATTTTTATTGCACACCACTCTAGGCAGCCTTACAAACGTCTGTAACACTCAGCCTACTTGCACCCACAAAAATTGACTAAGTATGGAAATACTTAAAACAGTAGCGTCAAACAACCAACCGAATTTACAGGAACCAGTCCCAACCTTTATTAACCTTTAAGTAATACAAAGGAAGGCTTCACGAATTAGTCTAAGGCTAGAAGACACCATGTTTTTGCCTTAGACGAATTTCCACCTTTAAATCAAAATTCTGCACAATGGCAGTTACATGCGGCGGTTACAAATGACACATGTCCGACACTTGTCATCACAGGGTTCAAAACTAACTTTCCAACAACTATATTTCTAACAGATAGAATCTAATTCAAATTACATTCTTATCTACTCGAAATATCAATATTCTAACACTTAGAATATTTCTGGCTTCATTCCAACACTTAGAATATTTCTGCCAGCTTCCAACACTTAGAATATTTCAGCTGTCTTCCATCACTTAGTTTTATTTCAGCAATTTCGGGTGAACTGCCTTTGTTCCTGACATTGCCAAGTCTTCACAGCCTTGCCTCATCAAGTCAACATGCTGCCTTGCCAATGCCCTTAGCCCGCACGTAAGCCATGCACGTTCAAGCTGCCTTGCCAACACCCAAAAACCTTGAACTTGTGTTGCACTGTTTTGCCATCATCCATGCCAAGACCAATGCCCAAGTCCTTGGCATGTCTGCACGTAGTTAGATCAAGCAGCTTGCGGGTCTAACAGTATGCCACGCCCGACGTCGTCTGAACGTGTGTGCTGTACAAAGGCGGTGATGGCATGCCACGCCCGACGTCATTCAACCGTGTGTGTTGCCCAAGGGCGATGATGACATGTCACGCCCGACGTCGTCCGACCGTGTGTGCTATCCAAAGGCTATGATGGCATGTCATGCTCGACGTCGTCCAACTGTGTGTGCCGTCCAAGGGCTATAATTACATGTCAAGCCCGACGTCGTCCAACCGTGTGTGCTGTCCAAGGGCTATGATGGAATGTCACACCTGACAACGTCCGACCGTATGTGTTGTCCAATGGCTACGATGACATGTCACGCCCGACGTCGTCCGACCGTATGTGGTGCCCATAGGCCGTGATGGCATGCCACGCCCGACGTCGTCCGACCGTGTGTGTTGTCCAAGGGCTATGATGGCATGCCAAGCCCGACAACGTCCAACCGTGTATGCAGTCCAAGGGCCATGATGGCATGCCATGGCTGACGTCATCTGACCGAGTGTGCAGTCCAAGGGCTATGATGGCATGTCACGCCCGACGTCGTCCCACTGTATGTGTTGTCCAAAGGCGGTGATGGCATGCCACGCCCGATGTTGTTTAACCGTGTGTGCTGCTTAAGGGCAATGATGGCATGGCACGCTCGACGTTGTCCGTCCGTGTGTGGTGCCCAAAGGCGATGATGGCATGCCACACCCGGCATCGTACGACCGTGTGTGCTATCTAATGTCTATGATGGCATGTACGCTCGACGTCGTCCGACCGTGTGTGTTTTCTAAGGGCTATGATGGCATGTCACGCCCGACGTCGTCCGACAGTATGTGCTGTCCAAAGGTGGTGATGGCATGCCACGCCTGACGTCGTCCGACCGTGTGTGCTGCCAAAAGGCGATGATGGAATTCCACGCCTGACGACATCCGATTGTTTGTGCTGCCCAAGGGCAATGATGGCGTGGCACGCCCAACGTCGTCCGTCCGTGTGTGCTGGCCAAAGGCGATGATGGCATGCCACGCCCGATGTGTCCAACCGTGTGTGCTGTCCAAGGGCTATGATGGCATGCCACGCCGGACGACGTCCGACCGTGTGTGCAGTCGAAGGGCCATGATGGCATGCCACGACAGACGTCGTCCGACCGTATGTTCTGTCCATTGGCGGTGATGGCATGTCACGCCCGACGTCGTTCGACAGTGTGTGCTGTCCAACGGTGATGATGGTATGACACGCCCGACGTCGTCTGACCGTGTGTGCTGTCCAAAGGCGGTGATGACATGCCACGCCTGACGTTATTCGACCATATGTGCTGCCTAAGGGCGATGATGGCATGCCACGCCTGACGTCGTCCGACCTTGTGTGCTGTCCAAAGGCTATGATGGTATGTCACGCCCGACGTCGTCCAACCGTGTGTGCCGTCCAAGGGCTATAATGGCATGTCACGCCCGACGTCGTCTAACCGTGTGTACTGTCCAAGGGCGATGATGGCATGCCATGCCCGATGTCGGCTGACCGTGTATGTGCCCAAAGGCGATGATGGAATGCCACGCTCGACACCATCCGACCGTGTGTGCTGCCCAAGGGCGATAATGGCATGCCACGCCAAACGTCCGACCGTGTGTGTTGCCAAAAGGCGATGATGGCATGCCACGCCCGATGTGTCCAACCGTGTGTGCTGTCCAAGGGCTATGATGGCATGCCAAGCCGGACGACGTCCGACCGTGTGTGCAGTCCAAGGGCCATGATGGCATGCCACGACGGACGTCGTCCGACCGTATAATTTGTCCATTGGCGGTGATGGCGTGTCACGCCCGACGTTATTTGACAGTGTGTGCTGTCCAACGGTGATGATAGTATGACACGCCCGACGTCGTCTGACCGTGTATGCAGTCCAAAGGCGGTGATAACATGCCACGCCCGACGTCATTCGACCGTGTGTGCTGCCCTAGGGCGATGATGGCATGCTACGCCCGACGTCGTCCGACCTTGTGTGCTGTCCAAAGGCTATGATGGTATGTCACGCCCGACGTCGTCCAACCGTGTGTGTCATCCAAAGACAGTGATGGACTGCCACGCCCGACGTCATCCGACCGTATGTGCTGTCCAAAGGCGGTGATGGCATGCCCGACGTCGTTCGACCGTGTGTGCTGTCCAGGGGCGATGATAGTATGGCACGCCCGACGCCGTCCGACCGTTTACTGTCCAAAGACGGTGATGGAATGCCACGCCCGACGTCATTCGACCGTGTGTGCTGTCCAAGGGCAATGAAGGCATGGCACGCTTGACGTCGTTCGACCGTTTGTGCTGCCCATAGGCGATGATGGCATGCCACATCCAACGTCACTCGACCGTGTGTGCTGTCCAAGGGCGATGAATGCATGGCACGCTTGACGTCGTCCAACCGTTTGTGCTTCCCATGGGCGAAGATGGCATGCCACGCCCGACGTCGTTCCATCGTGTGTGCTGCCCAAGGGACATGATGGCATGCCACGGCAGACCGTCGTTCGACCGTGTGTGCTGCCCAAAGGCGTTGATGGCATGCTACGCCCGACGTCGTTCGATCATGTGTGCTGTCCAAGGGCTATGATGGCATGTCACGCCCGGCGTCATCTGACCGTATGTGCTGTCCAAAGGCGGTGATGGCCTGCCATGCCCGACACCGTCCGACCGTATGTGCCGTCCAAAGGCGGTGATAGCATGCCACGCCCGACATCGTCTGACCGTGTGTGCTGCCCAAAGGCTATGATGGCATGTCACGCCGGACGTTGTCCGACCGTATGTACTGTCCAAAAGAGGTGATGGGCTGCCACGCACGACGTCGTTCGACCGTGTGTACTTTCCAAGGGCAATGATGGCATCCCATGCCCGACGTCGTCCGATCGTATATGCTGTCCAAGGGCTATGATGGCATGTCATGCCCGATGTCGTCCTACCGCATGTGCTGACCAAAGGGCTATGATGGCATGCCACGCCCGACCGTATATGCTTCGAAAACGTGGTGATGGCTTTTCACGCCCGACGTCGTCCAACTGTGTATGCTGTCCAAAGGCAATGTTGGCATGCCACGCCCGACGTCCTCATACCGTGTGCGCAGTCCAAGGGCTATAATGGCATGCCAAGCCCAACGACGTCCGATCGTGTGTGCTGTCCAAGGATGATGATGGAATGCCACGCCCGACGTCGTCTTACCGTATGTGCTGTCCAAGGGCCATGATAGCATGTCACAGCCGACGTCATCTGACCGTGTGTGCTGTCCAAAGGCGATGATGGCATGCCACGCCTGACGTCGTCCGATCGTGTGTGCTGCCCAAGGGCTATGATGGCATGTCACCCTCGACGTCGTCCGACCATATGTGCTGCCCAAAGGCGGTGATGTCATGCCACGCCCAATGTCATTCGAGCGTGTGTGCTGCTCAAAGCCGATGATGGCAAGTCACGCCTGACGCCGTCCGACCGCGTGTGCTTCCCAAGGGCGATGATGGCATGCCACGCCCGACGTCGTCCGACTGTATGTGCTGTCCAAAGGCGGTGATGACATGCCAGACATGACGTCGTTCAACCGTGTGTGCTGTCCAAGGGCGATGATGGCATGGCACGCTTGACGTCGTCTGACCGTGTGTGCTGCCCAAGGGCGATGATGGCATGTCACGCCCGACGTCGTCCCGTCGTGTGTGATGTACAAGGGCTATGATGGCATGCCAAGCCCGACGACGTCCGACCGTGTGTGCAGTCACAAGGCCATGATGGCATGACACGGCCGACGTCTTCTGATTGTGTGTGTTGTCCAATTGCTATGATGGAATGTCTCGCCCGACGTCGTCCCACCGTATGTGCTGTCCAAAGGCGAAGATGGCATGCCACGCCCGACGTCGTCCGACCGTGTGTGATGCCAAAGGGAAATGATGGCATGGGTCGCAGACGTCATCCGTCCGTGTGTGCTGCCCAGAGGCGATGATGGCATGCCACGCCCGACGTAATCCGACCGTGTGCACTATCCAAAGGCTATGATGGCATGCCACACCCAAAGTCGTCCGACCGTGTGTGTTGTCCAATGGCTATGATGGCATGTCACGCCCGACGTCGTCCGACCGTATGTGCTGTCCAAAAGAGGTGATGGCATGAGACGCCCGACGTTGTCCGACCATGTGTGCTGCCCAGAGGTGATGGTGGCATTCCACGCCCGACGTCATTCGACCGTGTGTGCTGCCGAAGGTCGATGATGGCATGCCACGCCCGACGTCGTCCGAACGTGTGTGCTGTCCAAGGGCTATGATGGCATGTTACGCCCGACGTCGTCCAACCGTGTGTGCTGTCCAAGGGCTACGATGGCATGTTACGCCCGACGTCGTCCGACCGTATGTGCTGTCCAAAGGCTGTGATGGACTGTCACGCCCGACGTCGTCCAACTTGTGTGCCGTCCAAGGGCTATGATTGCATGTCACGCCCGACGTCGTCCAACCGTGTGTGCTGTCCAAAGGCGGTGATGGACTGCCACGACCAACGTTGTTCGACCATATGTGCTTTCTAAGGGCTATAATGGCATGCCACGCCTGACGTCGTTCGATCGTATATGCTGTCCAAAGACGGTGATTGACTGCCACGCCCGATGTAATTCGACTGTATGTGCTGTCCAAAGGCGGTGATGGCGTGCCATGCCCGACGTCGTTCGACCGTGTGTGCTGTCCAAGGGCGATGATGGTATGGAACGCCCGACGTCGTCCGACCGTATGTGCTGTCCAAAGGCGGTGATGGCATGCCACTCCCGGCGTCGTTTGACAGTGTGTTCTTTCCAAGGGCTTTGATGATATGTCACTCCCTACGTCGTCCGACCGTATGTGTTATCCAAAGGAGGTGATGGCATGCAACGCGCGACGTCGTCCAATCGTATGTGCTGTCCAAAGGCGGTGATGGACTGCCACGCCCAACGTTGTTCGACCGTATGTGCTTTCCAAGGGCTATGATGGCATGCCACGCCTGACGTCGTTCGACCGTATGTGCTGTCCAAAGGCAGTGATTGACTGCCACGCCCGACGTCGTCTGAACGTGTGTGCTGTACAAAGGCGATGACGGCATGCCACGTCCGACGTCATTCGACCGTGTGTGTTGCCCAAGGGCGATGATGGCATGTCACGCCCGATGTCGTCCGACCGTGTGTGCTGTCCAAAGGTTATGATGGCATGTCACGCCTGACGTCGTCCAACTGTGTGTACCGTCCAAGGGCTATGAATGCATGTCACGCCCGACGTCGTCCAACCGTGTGTGCTGTCCAAGGGCTATGATGGAATGTCACACCTGACATCGTCCGACCGTATGTGTTGTCCAAGGGCTATGATGACATGTCACGCCTGACAACGTCTGACCGTATGTGGTGCCCAAAGGCCGTGATGGCATGCCACGCCCGACGTCGTCCGACCGTGTGTGTTGTCCAAGGGCTATGATGGCATGCCAAGCCCGACAACGTCCAACTGTATGTGCAGTCCAAGGGCCATGTTGGCATGCCACGGCTGACGTCATCTGACCGAGTGTGCTGTCCAAGGGCTATGATGGCATGTCACGCCCGACGTCGTCCCACTGTATGTGTTGTCCAAAGGCGGTGATGGCATGCCACGCCCGATGTTGTTTAACCGTGTGTGCTACTTAAGGGCAATGATGGCATGGCACGCTCGACGTTGTCCGTCCGTGTGTGGTGCCCAAAGGCGATGATGGCATGCCACGCCCGACGTCGTACGACCGTGTGTGCTATCTAATGTCTATGATGGCATGTACGCTCGACGTCGTCCGACCGTGTGTGTTGTCTATGGGCTATGATGGCATGTCACGCCCGACGTCGTCCGACAGTATGTGCTATACAAAGGCGGTGATGGCATGCCACGCCCGACGTCGTCCGACCGTGTGTGCTGCCAAAAGGCGATGATGGAATTCCACGCCCGACGATGTCCGACCGTGTTTGCTGCCCAAGGGCAATGATGGCGTGGCACGCCCAACGTCGTCCGTCCGTGTGTGCTGGCCAAAGGCGATGATGGCATGCCACGCCCGATCTGTCCAACCGTGTATGCTGTCCAAGGGCTATGATGGCATGCCACGCCGGACGACGTCTGACCGTGTATGCAGTCCAAGGGCCATGATGGCATGCCACGACGGACGTCATCCGACCGTATGTTCTGTCCATTGGTGGTGATGGCGTGTCACGCCCGACGTCGTTCGACAGTGTGTGCTGTCCAACAGTGATGATGGTATGACACGCCCGACGTCGTCTGACTGTGTGTGCTGTCCAAAGGCGGTGATGGCATGCCACGCCCGACGTCATTCGACCGTGTGTGCTGCCCAAGGGCGATGATGGCATGCCACGCCCGACGTAGTCAAACTTTGTGTGCTGTCCAATGGCTATGATGGTATGTCACGCCGAAGTCGTCCAACCGTGTGTGCCGTCCAAGGGCTGATGTGATTGGCATGTCACGCCCGACGTCGTCCAACTGTGTGTGCTGTCCAAGGGTTATGATGGCATGTCACACCCGACGTCGTGCGACCGTATGTGCTGTCCAAGGGCGATGATAGCATGCCACGCCGTCGTCGTCCAACCGTGTGTGCTGCCCAAGGGCGATGATGGCATGCCACGCCCGACGTCGTTCGACCGTGTGTGCTTCCCAAGAGCGATGAAGGCATGGCACGCCCAAAGTCGTCCGACCGTTTGTGCTATCCATGGGCTATGATGGCATGTCACGCCCGACGTCGTCCGACCATGTGTGCTGTCCAACGGCTATGATGGAATGCCACGCCCGACGTCGTCCGACCGTATATGCTGTCCAAAGGCGGTGAAGGACTTCCACGCCCGACGTCGTCCGATCGAATGTGCTATCAAATGGCGGTGATGGACTGCCATGTCCGACGTCGTCCGACCGTATGTGCAATCCAAAGGCGGTGATGGCATGCCACGCCAGACGTCGTTCGACCGTGTGTGCTGCCCAAGGGCAATGATGGCATGGCACGCCCGAAGTCGTCCGACCGTGTGTGCTGCCCAAGGGCAATGATGGCATGGCACGCCCGACGTCGTCCGACCGTGTGTGCTGCCCAAAGGCAATGATGGCATGCCACGCCCGACGTCGTCCGACCGTTTGGTGCTGCCCAAGGGCGATGATGGCATACCACCCCCGTCGTCGTCCGACAGTATGTGCTGTCCAAGGGCGATTATGGCATGCCTTGACCGACGTTGTCCGACCTTGTGTGCTGTCCAAAGGCTATGATGGTATGTCATGCCCGACGTCGTCCAACCGTGTGTGCCGTCTAAGGGCTATGATGGCATGTCACGCCCGACGTCGTCCAGCTGTGTGTGCTGTCCAAGGGCTATGATGGCATGTCACACCCAACGTCGTCTGACCGTTTGTGCTGTGCAAGGGTGATGAATATGCCACGCCCGCCCTCGTCGTCCAACCCATTTGTGCTGCCCAAGGGCGATGATGGCATGCCACGCCTGACGTCGTTCGACCGTGTGTGCTTCCCAAGAGCGATGAAGGCATGGCACGCCCGATGTCGTCCGACCGTGTGTGCTATCCATGGGCTATGATGACATGTCATGCCCGACGTCGTCCGACCGTGTGTGCTGTCCAACGGCTATGATGGCATGCCACGCCCGACGTCGTCCTACCGTATATGCTGTCCAAAGGCGGTGAAGGACTGCCACGCCCGACGTCGTCCGACGGAATGTGCTGTCCAAAGGCGGTGATGGACATCCATGTCCGACGTCGTCCGACCGTATGTGCAATCCAAAGGCGGTGATGGCATGCCATGCCAGACGTCGTTCGACCGTGTGTGCTGCCCAAGGGCAATGATGGCATGGCACGCCCGAAGTCGTCCGACCGTGTGTGCTGCCCGAAGGCGATGATGGCATGCCACGCCCGACGTCGTCCGACCGTTTGGTGCTGCCCAAGGGCGATGATAGTATGGCACGCCCGACGTCGTCCGACAGTGTGTGCAGCCAAAGGCGGTGATGGCATGCCACACCCGACGTCATTCGACTGGGTGTGCTGCATAAGGGCGACGATGGCATGGCACGCTCGACGTCGTACGTCCGTATGCTCTGCCCAAAGGCGATGATGGCATGCCACGCCTGACGTTGTCCGACTGTGTGTGCTGTCCAAGGGCCATTATGGCATGCTACGCCCGATGTCGTCTGACCGTGTGTGTTGTCCAAGGGCTATGATGACATGTCACGCCCGACGTCGTCCAATCGTGTGTGCTGTCCAAGAGCTATGATGACATGTCACGCCCGAGGTTGTCCGACCATATGTGCTGTCCAAAAGCGGTGATAGACTGCCACACCCGACGCAGTTTAACCGTGTGTGTTGCCCAAGGGCAATGATGGCATGGCACGCCCGACGTCGTCCGTCCGTGTGTGCTGCCCAAAGGCGATGATGGCATGCCACACCCGACGTGGTCCGACTGTGTGTGTTATCCAAGGGCTATGATTGCATGTCACGCCCGACATCGTCCGACCGTTTGTGCTGTCCAAGGGCTATGATGGCATGGCAAGCCCGACGTCGGTCGTCCATGTGTTCTGCCCAAAGGCTAAGATGACATGCCACGCCTGACGTCGTCCGACCGTGTGTGCTGTCCAAGGGCCATGATGGCCTGCCACGTTCGACGTCGTCCAACCGTGTGTGTTGTCCAAGGGCTATGATGGCATGGCACGCCCGATGTCGTCCAACCGTGTGTGCTGTCACTTGGCGATGATGGAATGCCACGCCCGACGTCGTCCACCGTAATGTGCTGCCCAAAGGCGGTGAAGGCATGCCACGTTAGACGTCTTCGATCGTCGTCAATCGAGGTGTGTAGCCGTGCCGAATGGCGATGGTGGTATGGCGTTGCCCGACGTCGTCAACCGGTCCTGCTTCCAATGGAGGTGATGGCTTGCCACGGCCGACATCGTTCGACCGTGTGTGATGCCCAAGGGCGATGATAAGCATGGCCCCTGACGTCGTCCAACCGTGTGTGCTGCCCAAAGGCGATGATGGCATGCCACGCCCAACGTCATCCGACCATTTGGTGCTGCCCAAGGGCGATGATGGCATACCACGCCCGTCGTCGTCCGACCGTATGTGCTGTCCAAGGGCGATTATGGCATGCCATGCCCGACGTCGTTCAACCGTGTGTGCTGCCCAGGGGCGATGATGGCATGGCACGCCCGACGTCGTCCGACCATGTGTGCTTCCCAATGGCGATGATGGAATGCCACGCCCGACGTCGTTCGACCGTGTCTGCTAGTCCAAAGGCGATGATGACATTCCACGCCCGACGTCCTCCAACCGTTTGTGATGTCAAAGGGCTATAACGGCATGCCAAGCCCGACGACGTTCGACCGTGTGTGCTGTCCAAGGTCCATGATGGCATGCCATGCCCGACGTCATCCAATCGTGTGTGCTGTCCAAGGGACATGATGGCATGCCACGGCCGACGTCGTCCAACCGTGTGTGCTGTCCAAAGGCGATGATGGCATGCCACGCCCGATGTCGTCCGACCGTGTGTGTGTCCAAAGGCGATGATGGCATGCCACACTCAACGCCGCCCGACCGTGTGTGCTGCCCAAGGGCGATGATGGCATGCCACGCCAAATGTCTGACCGTGTGTGTGTTGCCAAAAGGCGATAATGGCATGCCCGGCCCGACGTCGTCCGACCCTGTGTGTTGCCCAAGGGCAATATTTGCATGCCACGCCCGACGCCGTCCGACCGTGTGTGCTACCCAAGGACGATGATGGCATGCCACGCTTGACGTAGTCCAACCGTGTATGCTGTCTGAGGGCTATGATGGCATGCCAAGCCCGACGACGTCCGACCGTGTGTGTAGACCAAGGGCCATTATGGCATGCCAAGGCCGACGTTGTATGACCGTGTGTGCTGTCAAAAGGCGATGAAGACATGCCACGCCCGACGTCGTCCGACCGTGTGTGCTGTCCAAGGGCCATGATGGCATGCCACGCCCGACGTCGTCCGAACGTGTGTGCTGTCCAAGGGCTATGATGGCATGTCACGCCCGACGTCCTCCCACCGTTTGTGCTGTCCAAGAGCTATGATGGCATGTCACGCCCGACGTCGTCTGACCGTTTGGTGCTGCCCAAGGGCGATGATGGCATGTCACGCCCGTCTTCGTCCGACCATATGTGCTGTCCAAGGACGATTATGGCATTCCAAGTCGACATCGTTCGACCATGTGTGCTGCCCAAGGGCGATGATGGCATGGCACGCCCGATGTCGTCCGACCGTGTGTGCTTTCCAAAGGCGATGGGCATGCAACGCCTGACGTCGTCCAACCGTGTATGCTGTCCAAGGGCTATGATGGCATGTCACGCAAGATGTCGTTCGACCATCTGTGTTGTCCAAGGGCGATGATGGTATGGCACGCCCGACGTCGTTCGACCGTGTGTGCTGTCTAAAGGCGGTGATTGCATGCCACACCCGACGACGTCTGACTGTGTGTGCTGTCCAAAGGCGATGATGGCATGCGACGCCCGGCGTCGTCCAACCGTGTGTTCTGTCCAAGGGCTATGATGATATGTCATGCCCTATGTCGTCCGACAGTATGTGTTGTCCAAAGGCGGTGATGGCATGCCACGCCCGATGTCGTCCGACCGTATGTGCTGTCCAAAGGCGGTGATGGACTGCCACGCCCGACGTTGTTCGACCATATGTGCTTTCCAAGGGCTATGATGGCATGCCACGCCTGACGTCGTTCGACCGAATATCTGTCCAAAGGCGTTGATTGAGTGCCAAGCCCGATGTCGTTCGACCGTATGTGCTGTCCAAAGGCGGTGATGGCATGCCATGCCCGACGTCGTTCGACCGTGTCTGCTGTCCAGGGCGATGATGGTATGTCACGCCTAACGTCGTCCGACCGTATGTGCTGTCCAAAGGCGGTGATGGCATGCCACGCCGGCGTTGTCTGACCGTGTGTTCTGTCCAAGGGCTTTGATGATATGTCAGGCCCTACGTCGTCCGACCGTATGTGTTTGTCAGAAAGGCGGTGATGGCATGCAACGCGCGACGTCCAACCGTATGTGCTGTCCAAAGGCAGTGATGGACTGCCACGCCCAACGTTGTTCAAACCGTATGTGCTTTCCAAAGGCTATGATGGCATGCCACGCCTGACGTCGTTCGACCGTATATGCTGTCCAAAGGCGGTGATTGACTGTCACGCCCGACGTCGTCCGACTGTATGTGCTGTCCAAAGGCGGTGATAGCATTCCATGCCTGACGTCGTTCGACCGTGTGTGCTGTCCAAGGGCGATGATGGTATGGCACGCCCGACGTCGTCTTACCATGTGTGCTGTCCAAAGGCGATGATGGAATGCAACGCCCTATGTCATACGACCGTTTTGTGCTGCCCAAGGGCGATGATGGCACGTCACGCCCGTCGTCGTTCGACCGTGTGCGCTGTCCAAGGGCGATGATGGCATGCCACGACCGACGTCGTCCAACCGTGTGTGCTGGCCAAGGGCTATGATGGCATGCCAAGCCCGACGACATCCGACCGTGTGTGCTGTCCAAGGGCCATATTGGCCTTCCACGGCCGACGTCGTCTGACTGTGTGTGCTGCCCAAGGGCTATGATGGCATATGCCGCCCGACGTCGTCCCACCGTACGTGTTGTCCAAAGGTGGTAATGGCATTACACGCCCGACACCGACCGTCCACTGTACGTATTGCCCAAGGGCAATGATGGCATGGCATGCCAGACGTCGTCCGTCCGTGTGTGTTACCCAAAGGCAATGATCGCATGCAACGCCCACGTCGTCCGACCGTGTGTACTGTCCAACGGCTATGATGACATGTCACGCCCGACGTCGTCAAACCGTGTGTGCCGTCCAAGTGATATCATGGCATGTCACGCCGACGTCGTATGACTGTGTGTGCTGTCCAAGGGCTATGATGGCATGTCATGACCGACGTTGTCTCACCGTATGTGTAGTCCAAAGGCGGTGATGGCATGCCACGCCCGATGTTGTTCAACCGTGTGTGCTGCCCAAGGGAAATGATGGCATGTCAAGCCCGTCGTCGACCAACCGTGTGTACTGCCCAAGGGCGATGATGGCATGCAACGCCCGAAGTCGTCCAACCTTGTGTGCTGTCCAAGGGCTATGATGGCATGTCATGCGCGACGTCGTCCAACCGTGTGTGACGTGCAAGGGCTGTGATGGCATGTCACGCCCGACATCGTCCAACTGTGTGTGCTGTCCAAGGGTTATGATGGCATGTCTAGCCCAACGTTGTCCGACCGTATTTGCTGTCCAAGGGCTGATGACATGTCACGCCCGACGTCGTCTGAACGTATGTGATGTCCAAAGGCGGTGGCGGACTTCTACGCCCGACGACGTTCCACCATGTATGCTTTCCAAGGGCTATGATGGCATGCCATGCCCGACGTCGTCCGACCGTGTCTGCTGTCCAAGGGCTATGATGGCATGTCACGCCCGACGTCGTCCAACCGTGTGTGCCGTCCAAATGCTATGATGGCATGTCACGCCCGATGTCGTCCTACCATGTGTGCTGTCCAATGGCTATGATGGCATGTCACGCCCTACTTCGTCCGACCGTATGTGCTGTCCAAGGGCTATGATGACATGTCACGCCCGACGTCGTCCGACTGTATGTGCTGCCCAAAGGCGGTGATGGAATACCACGCCCCGACGTCATCCGATCGTGTGTGCTGCCCAAAGGTGATGATGGCATGCGACGCTCGATGTCGTCCGACCGTGTCAGCTAGTCCAAAGGCGATTATGGCATGCCACGCCCGACGTCGTCCGTCCGTGTGTGTTGTCCAAGGGCTATAATGGCATTCCACGCCCGACGACGATTGACAGTGTGTGCTGTCCAAGGGCCATGATGGCATGCCACGCCCGACGTCGTTCGACCGTGTGTGCTGTCCAAAGGCGATGATGGCATGCCACGCTCGATGTTATCGACCGTGTGTGCTGTCCAAGGGCGATGATTTCATGCCACGCCCGACGTCGTCCGACCGTGTGTGCTGCCCAAGGGCGATGATGTCATGTCACGCCCGACGTCGTACGACTGTAAGTGCTTCCCAAAGGCGGTGATGGCATGCCACGCCCAACTTCATTCGACCGTGTGTGCTTTCCAAGGGCGATGATGGTATGTCACGCCCGACGTCGTCCGACGACGTTTGTGCTCCCCAAGGGCGATGATGGCATGCCACACCCGACGTCGTCCGACATCCGAACCACACCCTAGAAGATAAGGCAAATATCGGATTTTGCAACCGACATACTTGACCTCTCGAGGTCTATTACAAGCCCTTACATATCATTCATCTCATAAACACTGTGAAAAGTAGTGCGGAATTAAAACTTTTCACAAAAAACATATCATAGTCTTTAAAAACCTCTCTTCCATATAAAATCTATGTCTCAATCTGATCATCTTAAGACACAAGAATACTCGGGACACGACCCATACAAAATACGAATATAGAAATACTTAGTCTATTAGAATATTTCAAATAAAAACATAGAAGACATATATGCCCTCGAGTCAAATGAGGACATACTTCAACTTCTCTTGAACGATGCTATGGTCCAAGTCTTCAGTTCCCAAAAGCTCCTCACCTACCAAGAACTATAGAGATATATAAAAGCATGGATTAATACAACCACGTGTACTAAGTATGGCATAATGCATAAAAATCATGAAAACGGACTTTTATTAGAAATATGCATCTTTTGTTTTAAAAATCATATTATTATCATAAGGACAACATTTAACAACTTAGAAACACATAAGAAAATATTTTTACCAAATATCATAAATTTGAAAGTCACATTACAGTAACTCCACTACACTGCCTTCACTGTAAGTAAAGTTACTTGTCATCACCTTAAAGACCTTCTAATACGTAATCATCCCACTTAAAGATATCCTAAGACCCACTTAAGCAACACAAAGAGAGAACGTCCATACAAACTCTCTAATAATGCCTAAATGATCCTCAAGACTACTTATAATGAGTCACATACGCATTTACAAGACATCAAAGCATCAGTGTAAGATTCTTATAGCAAAGGTGACTTAAGTGTTACTTGAGTGAGTTGTGAAGCGACCGCCCATACAATCCCATACACACACGCTCAAGAGATCCTATAGACTATCTAGGATAAAATTATTCTCACTAAGTGTAGCAACATATAGATAATATGACATTCTCCTTCCAAAGACTATCAAAAGACCTACTTAGGTAAATCAAGAAAATTACGTCCATATTGACCTCTTTAGGATTACCTTAGTAATCTTTAAGACTTCCTAACACTTAGATCATGTCCACAAAATCAACCAACTTCCCTAACCAGGGTCATTTTCTATACCTCCAAAGATAAGACATGAAGAGATCATCCCTTATGCCCTCTTCAAACTTTAGCTAAGGAATCCTTAAGTAACTCAAGATTAGGTACTCATTCATTTACATACCTCATAACATAATTCATTAGTTCATTAGTTTATTAAGAGACTCATACATCACATAAAGGACATTCAAGTTATGGTCTTGGACAAGACCTAAGGACTCTAACTAACACCTTCAAAGCCTATTGTGCAATGTCTAGATAGCGTCTCATACCACCACCTAAACTTCATAGAACTTATATAATGCTAGTATGTATCCCACATGATGAGAATAGGCAATAACCAACACAGACCATGATAGCACGACATGGAATCCGAAGTTCTATCCTACTCATATGAGGTTGTTCTACCTACCAATGGTAGGACTTAGACACATCCCATGTAGGCATATGGTTAAGGAATATGAAGGGCATGCTTTGTATTCTATTCTCATTCTTTGACTAAATTACTTCCTTTACCATACTCACTCGGTGCTAGCCTTCGTTCTCATATTAATTCACATTAAGGTTCATATAAAGGGGTTCCATAACAAGCTCATAACCCAATTACATTTACCCTACAAAAGAGGTCTTCTAAGGTTACCTTACAATGGTGACAAGTAGCTCATGATGACTTTATAAGGTTTGATATGATGTTGTTCCATCTAATCAACCTTAAGTCCATCATTCCTTTACTTTGAAGGATACCATTACGGCTTACGACTTCAACATTCTTAACCTTACCACTAGGTTCAAGGTTTTCACATAAAAGATAATCTTACATCATTTAAGGTCTCATGTCATTCATACATACAAGACTAAGATCTTTAACATCCTAAGACAAGACATCACATATTCATAATATATAATACATCAGTAAGGGACACAAACTAACAAAGACACGACACCACATACTTCACTTTAACACACATTACATATCATTCTAGAAGTACAGAGAAGTAACTATTATCATCTTTATTTCATCCTATAAACTATCATAACATCATCAATATGACCATCATAGACTCATATAGTCAAGTAGGAATAACCAAGACTCAACCGTAAGACTATATACACAAGGTCAAGGTCATAGTCTAATATGATCACATAAGAGGAGAATACCAATCAAAACATAATTTAAGTATAAAAACAACAAAATAAAGTAAATAGGGCATCGTACCACTACTCCATCCTTAACACCTTAATTAGATGCTAAATCATTCAATTCAATAACACTAGGCCTTACAAATGGCCATGAACATCAACTCAACATATAAACTATAATAATCAATGAAATAGGTCAATTAAATGTAAATTAATCAATCTAATACAACCTAGATATCAATTGAATACAATTATCATCATTAGATAGTCCATAGGAATCTACACCACAATTCATATACATTAGGTCAATATCAAGTAACCCATAACTTAGTCAAATCTAGGGTTCATACAACTTATTGGTTCATAGGTAATTTAGGTCAAAATAATCAATACAATAACAATTTAATCCGTAATAAACGTTTAAAAACAATTGATGCAAGAAACCCGTGGTAGAATCATGAAATTGGACAATTCAACTTTGAAAACTTTAGAAAACATCTTGAAGGTTGGGCACCTTTATGAAGAGAGTTTCAAGGATAAGAATCCATACCTTGATAAAGATAATTCTTCACTTTGATGAATAATCTTCACTCAATTCGTCACATCAAGTTCTTCTTTGACTTTTGACTTCAATGGAGTCTTAAGGTATTTCTAAGGGATTTTGGGCTTTTGATTTAGAAGAATGAAGTCTTCAATGTGTTAAAACACTTATATACATTTATGTAAAATACCCAAAATACCCATAAAAAAACTCCAATACTCTTATTTTGAAGTGGGGTGAAATTACAACTTCACCTCTCAACTTATAGTGAAGCTGCGTGCAGGACATAGGGCCCTTCGACGGGCGTAGGTCCACACACGGGCCCACCTGTCCTCCCCTTGATGGGTTTCAGAGACTGTGTTATCTTAGAGATCTAGTCCGAAAGGCTATCTTAGCTCCTCTAGGCTACGTACGAAACACTCCCATCACCTACGGGGCGTTGACCACGCCACTGGCGGCCCTCGATTGCCATCCGTAGGTGGACTACCTTGGGCACTTTTTGGACCACCAACATGGGTCTTTCCTTTCGAGGACACCCTTGGAATGGTCCTTTGGGGATGTTGCGCCCGGACGTTTTCAAACCCCAAACATGACTTTATATGAGTTTATCACCTCTCACACCGAAAATTTCATACAAAACGAAACATCATAAATCTCGATGAAAACATGCTTAGACAAACACAAGGTCGTCGTTCCAGGCACAATGACATTTACCCTCAAACACCTTTCAATGAAAAACTCGACATATACTGCCTATATATGTATATCATAACTCATTTAAGGCCTTACAGAACTTACAAGAATAACGCATAACAGCATAAACCAATATGAGACACGTAAAATGCTATAGTGAATTACACGTAGGTGACTTAGTCGTTAAACGCCTCAAAATGATTTACTCAATTACACAATGCCATAGAATATTATGATCAACGAATAAGAACAAAATGTACTACTTTCTTTTATAACTGCCCGTAAAAAGGGAAATATTACGTAAATGACCAAAATAACATAAATGCTCCAAAATGACCAAAAATAAAGAAAAATACTTACACGATAAAAAAACACCTCAAAATTTTTGAGTTGTAACTGATGACCTTAGAATATGGTGACAAATAAGAGAATACACACATTTACACTTTTTTAACTAACCAACCCAAATGGTCGAATATTACGTTAGTTTTCCAAATCAGCCAAAAATCAAGAAAAATAAATAATAATACAAAAATGTGCCTCAAAAAATGTACTTTTGTCAGTTACCTTAAAAATATTTGTGATGGATAAGAGAACAAAACTTCAGTTACTTTCGTAACTGGCCAAAACTGATGAATATTACGTAAATGAATTCGCGTAATTGCTGAAAATCAAGAAAATACATACATACACAATAAAAAAAATATGTCTTAAAAATATTTCGACTAGCACCAATGACCTTAAAATATCGTGACGAATAGATGACAACAATACTTTACTTCTTTTTTCAAATATCTGCCCAAAAATAGCTAATATTACGTAAATTCCTCAAAATTTGCAAAAACAATCAAGAAAAACACATAAATGATAAAACAAACCTAACTTTTTTTAATTTGCACCAATACTAACGTTTTAATTTGAACAACAAAATACATCTATAGCGAATAAGAGAACAAATAGGACATTACACATACTTCATTCTTGCATCTTACAAATACCGAAATTGGCCGAAAATTACTTACTATGCCCCCAAAATGGCCAAAAAGGAAAGAAAACAAAAACAAATAAATGATATAAAAACACCTCAAAAATTTTCGACTTGCACCAGTGACCTTTGAATATCATGAAGAATAAGATAACAAAACTTTACTTCTTTTTGAACTGCCTGAAAATGATTGAATATTAAGTTAATGCCCCAAAATAACAGAAAAATCAAGAAAAATACATCATCGATAAAAACAAAAAGCCTCAAAAAAATTTGACATGCACCAATGACATGTAATATTGTGACGTAAGTAGAGAAACACTATATACTTCTTTTTGTAACTGCTTAAAAATAATTGAATATTGCGTAAATTCCCTTGAAATGGCTGAAAATCAACAAAAATTAGTAAACGATACAAAAAATGCCTCCAAAGAAATTTTCACTTGCACTACTGATGTTAGAATATCTTGACAAATAAGATAACAAAACTTTACTTCTTTGGGTAACTGCCTGAAAAATGGCTAAAAATTATGTTAATTTGCCCCAAAATGGCCGAAAATCAAGAAAAAAATATAAACAATACAAAAAATGCCTCAAAAGAATTTCAACTTGCACCAATGACCTTAGAATATCATGAGGAATAATAGAACCAACCTTACTTCTTTTAGTAACTGTCTAAAAATGATCGAATATTCCGTAAAATGTCCAAAAAATGGCGAAAAAATTAGAAAAAACATAAGCAATACAAAATGCCTACAAAAAATTTTGACTTGTTCCAATGACTTAGAATATCGGGATGAATAGACACAACAACACTTTATTTCTTTTTTTAACTGCCTGAAAATAGCCGAATATTACTTAAATGCCCCTATATGACCATAAAAGTCAAGAACATATTAATGATACAAAAATTCCTAAAAATTATGATTTGTGCTAATGACCTTAGAATGTCCTAACAAATAAAAGAAAAAACTTTACTTCATTTCGTAATTGCCCAAAAATGGTCGAATATTATGTATTGTCCAAAATGACTGAAAAAGCAAGAAAAAAAACATAAATGATACAAATAAAGCCTCAAATAAATTTTGACTTGCACCAATTACCTTAGAATATCGTGACGAATAAGAAAACAAAACTTCACTTCTTTTCATAATTTTTTGAAAATTGCCGAATATTACGAATAGATGCTGAAAAATGGCCAAATATTACGTAAATGCCCCCAACATGACCAAAAATCAAGAAAAACACATAATAAATACAAAAAAGTCTAATATTTTTTTGACTTGGACCAGTGACCTTAGAATATCGTCAAAATAAGATAACAATACTTTACTTCTATCCGTAAATGCCTCAAAATGGCCGAATATTGCCTAAATGCCCTAAATTAGCCAAAAAATTAAAAACACACACAATGGATACAAAAAAGCCTCAAAAAATTTTTGACTTGCACCAATGACCTTAGAATATCCTTAAGAATCAGAGAAAACTATACTTCTGCCCGACAATAGTCAAATATCAAGTAAATACCCCACTAAATGCCAATAATTCAACAAAAAACACATAAACAAGCCATGCATGCCATCAAGCGCCCACGCAACACCTCCTACTAAGCCCAGAGGACGCCCGTGACGTCCGCCTTGTAACGCCTCAGTCGCCCCGCAGACGTCGTCCGCATGTTTTATCAAGCTCCCAACGACGTAGCACGAACGAGCTATGCATGCCATCAAGAGCCCATGCAGCACGCCTACTAAACCCACAGGACGCCCTTGACTTCCGCCTGCTTTCGCCTGAGTTGCCCCGCAGACGTCTGTGGCATGTTTTTGTTGACGCCTGATGCGTAGCACGGACAAACCATGCATGCCGTTAAGCGCCCATGCAGCACGCCTACAAAGCCCACAAGACAACCATGACGTCCGCCTTCACTGCCTCAAATCGCTCTGTAGACGTCGCGGGCAAGTTTTGGTAAACGCCCAACGGTAGCACAAACGAGCCATGCATGCCATCAAGCGCCCACGCAGCACGCCTAATAAGCCCACAGGACGCCATTGACGTCCGCCTGCCTTCGCTTCAGTCGCCCCGCAAACGTCGCAAGCATGTCTTTGTAGACGCCCAACGACGCAGCACGGACAAGCCATGCATGACATCAAGCTCCATTGCAGCATGATGTCAAAGGGCGATGATCTTATGCCACGCCCGAGGTCGTCCGACCGTGTGTGCTGTCCAAAGGCTATGACGGCATCTCACGCCCGACGTCGTCCGACCGTATATGCTGTCCCAAAGGCGGTGATGGACTGCCACGCCCGACGTCGTTCGACTGTATGTTCTTTACAAGGGTTATGATGGCATGCAACGCACGACGTCATCCGACTGTATATGTTGTCCAAAGGCGGTGATGGACTGCCACGCCCGACGTCATCCGACCGTATGTGCTATCCGAAGGCGGTGATGGCATGCCACGCACGACGTCGTTCGACCGTGTGGTTCTGCCCAAAGGCGGTGATAGACTCTGCCACGCCCGACGTCATCCGACCGTATGTGCTGTCCAAAGGCGGTGATGGCATGCCCGACGTTGTTCGACCGTGTGTGCTGTCCAGGGGCGATGATGTATGGCACAACCCGACGCCGTCCGACCGTGTGTGCTGTCCAAAGGCGGTGATGGCATGCCACGCCCGACGTCATTCGACCGTGTGTGCTGTCCAAGGGCGATGAAGGCATGGCACGCTTGACGTCGTTCGAACGTTTGTGCTGCCCATGGGCGATGATGGCATGCCACGCCCGACGTCATTCGACCGTGGGTGCTGTCCAAGGGCGATGAAGGCATGGCACGCTTGACGTCGTTCGACCGTTTGTGCTGCCCATGGGCGATGATGGCATGCCACGCCCGACGTAGTTCCATCGTGTGTGCTTCCCAAGGACATGATGGCATGCCACGGCAGACCGTCGTTCGACCGTGTGTGCTGCCCAAAGGCGATGATGGCATGCCACGCCCGACGTCGTCCGACCATGTGTGCTGTCCAAGGGCTATGATGGCATGTCACGCCCGACGTCATCCGACCGTAGTGGCTATCCAAAGGCGGTGATGGCATGTCACGCCCAACGCCATCCGACCGTATGTGCCGTCCAAAGGCGGTGATGGCATGCTACGCCCGACATCGTCTGACCGTGTGTGCTGCCCAAAGGCTATGATGGCATGTCACGCTCGACGTTGTCCGACCGTATGTGCTGTCCAAAAGAGTTGATGGGCTGCCACGCACGACGTCGTTCGACCGTGTGTGCTTTCCAAGGGCAATGATGGCATCCCATGCCCGATGTCGTCCGAACGTATATGCTGTCCAAGGGCTATGATGGCATGTCATATCCGACGTCGTCCGACCGTATGTGCTGACCAAAGGGCTATGATGGCATGCCACGCCCGACGACGTCCGACCGTATGTGCTTCCAAACGCGGTGATGCTTTTCACGCCCGACGTTGTCCAACTGTGTGTGCTGTCCAAAGGCAATGATGGCATGCCACGCCCGACGTCCTCCAACCGTGTGCGCTGTCCAAGGGCTATAATGGCATGCCAAGCCCGACGACGTCCGACGACCGTGTGTGTTGTCCAAGGGCGATGATGGCATTCAATGCCCGACGTCGTCTTACCATATGTGATGTCCAAGGGCCATGATGGCATGTCACTGCCGACGTCATCTGACCGTGTGTGCTGTCCAAAGGAGATGATGGCATGCCACGCCTGACGTCATCCGACCGTGTTGTGCTGCCCAAGGGCTATGATGGCATGTCACCCTCGACGTTTTCCGACCATATGTGCTGCCCAAAGGCGATGCTGGCATGCCACGCCCAACGTCATTCGACCGTGTGTGCTGCCCAAAGGCGATAAGGCATGTCACGCCCGACGCCGTCCGACCGCGTGTGCTTTCCAAGGGCGATGATGGCATGCCACGCCCTACGTCGTCCGACCGTATGTTCTGTCCAAAGGCAGTGATGACATGCCACACATGACGTCGTTCAACCGTGTGTGCTGTCCAAGGGCGATGATAGCATGGCACGCTTGACTTCGTCCGACCGTGTGTGCTGCCCAAGGGCGATGATGGCATGTCACGCTCGACGTCGTCCCATCGTGTGTGATGTACAAGGGCTATGATGGCATGCCAAGCCCGACGACGTCTGACCGTGTGTGCAGTCCAAAGGCCATGATGGCATGCCACGGCTGACGTCTTCTGATTGTGTGTGATGTCCAATGGCTATGATGGCATGTCACGCCCGACGTCGTCCCACCGTATGTGCTGTCCAAAGGCGAAGATTGCATGCACACGCCCGACGTCGTCCGACCGTGTGTGATGCCAAAGGGAAATGATGGCATGGGTCGCGATACGTCATCCGTCCGTGTGTGGCCGCCTAGAGGCGATGATTGGCATGCCACCCCGACGTCGTCCGACCGTGTGTACTATCCAAAGGCTATGATGGCATGCCACACCCAAAGTCGTCCGAACCGTGTGTTTGTCCAAGGCTATGATGGCATGTCACGCCCACGTCGTCCGACCGTATGTGCTGTCCAAAGGAGGTGATTGCATGAGACGCCCGACGTCGTCCGACTGTGTCTACTGCCCAGAGGTGATGATGGCATTCCATGCCCGATGTCATTCGACTGTGTGTGTTTTGCCGAAGGTCGATGATGGCATGCCACGCCCGACGGCGTCTAACAGTGCGTGGTGATGCCAAGGGCTATGATGGCATGTCACGCCCGACGTCGTCAAACCGTGTGTGTTGTCCAAGGTCTATGATGGCATGTCACGCCCGACGTCGTCCGACCGTATGTGTTGTCCAAAGGCTGTGATGGACTGTCACGCCCCATGTTCAAAACCGTCTGTGCTTTCCAAGGGCTATGATGTCATGCCACGCCCGACGTCGTCCGATCGTACATGCTGTCCAAGGGCTATGATGGCATGTCACGCCCGACATCGTCCGACCGTATGTCCTGTCCAAAGGGCTATGATGGTATGCCACGCCCGATGACGTCCAACCGTATATACTGCCCAAAGGCGGTGATGGCTTTCATGCCCGACGTCATCCAACCGTGTGTGGTTTCCAAGGGCTATGATGGCATGTCATGCCCGACGTCGTTCGACCGTGTGTGCAGTCCAAGGGCCATGAGGGAATGCCACGGCTGACGTCGTCTAACCGAGTGTGCTGTCCAAGGGCTATGATGGCATGTCACGCCCGACGTCGTCCCACCTTATGTGCTGTCCAAAGGCGGTGATGGGATGCCACGCCCGACGTTGTTTAACCATGTGTGCTGCTTAAGGGCAATGATGGCATGGCACGCTCGACGTCATTTGTCCTTGAGTGCTGCCCAAAGGCGATGATGGCATGTCACGCCCGATGTCGTTCGACCGTGTGTGCTATCAAATGGCTATGATGGCATGTCTGCTCGACGTCGTCCGACCGTGTGTGCTGTCCAAGGGCTATGATGGCATGTCACGTCCGACGTCGTCCGACAGTATGTGCTGTCCAAAGGCAGTGATGGCATGCTACGCCCGACGTCGTCCGACCGTGTGTGCTGCCAAAAGGCGATGATGGCATTCCACGCCCAACGACGTCCGACCGTGTGTGTTGTCGAAGGGCGATAATGGCATGGCACGCCCGACGTCGTCCGTCCGTGTGTGCTGCCCAAAGGCGATGATGGCATGCCACGCCCGACGTGTCCAACCGTGTGTGCTGTCCAAGGGCTATGATGGCATGCCAAGCCCGACGACGTCTGACCATGTGTGCAGTCCAAGGGCCATAATGGCATGCCACGACCGACGTCGTCTAACCGCGTGTGTTGTCCAAAGGCGGTGATGGCGTGACACGCCCGACGTTGTTCGACAGTGTGTGCTGTCCAAGGGTGATGATGGTATGTTGAAAGAGGATCGATTTATTTTTATCGCACACCACTCTAGGCAGCCTTACAAACGTCTGTAACACTCAGCCTACTTGCACCCACGAAAATTGACTAATATTGAAATACTTAAAAAGTAGCGTCAAACAACCAACAGAATTTATAGGAACCAGTCCAACCTTTATTAACCTTTAAGTAATACAAAGGAAGGCTTCACGAATTAGTCTAAGGCTAGAAAACACCCTGTTTTGCCTTGGAAGAATTTCCACCTTTAAATCAAAATTCTGCACAATGGCAGTTACATGCGGCGGTTCAAATGACACCTGTCCGACACTTGTCATCACAGGGTTCAAAACTAACTTTCCAACAGCTATATTTCTAACAGATAGAATCTAATTCAAATTACATTCTTATCTACACGAAATATCAATATTCTAACACTTAGAATATTTCAGGCTTCATTCCAACACTTAGAATATTTCTGCCAACTTCCAACACTTAGAATATTCAGCTGTCTTCCAACACTTAGTTTTATTTCAGCAAGTTCGGGTGAACTGCCTTTGTTCCTGACATTGCCAAGTCTTCACAGCCTTGCCTCATCAAGTCAACATGCTGCCTTGTCCATGCCCTTAGCCTGCACGTAAGCCATGCACGTTCAAGCTGCCTTGCCAACACCCAAGCACCTTGAACTTGTGTTGCACTGTTTTGCCATCATCCATGCCAAGACCAGTGCCCAAGTCCTGGCATGTCTGCACGTGTTAGATCAAGCAGTTTGTGGGTCTAACAGACCACCCGACCACTTGAACTCGATGTCCTTATCGAGACTGTTTGAGATAGTCCTCGATTTGAGCATCAAACTGCCATAGGTCTTTTGCTTTCTCCCAAACAGCATCTGCTGCACTCTTGCCTTTCCAGTGAACTAAGAATTCAGTCTTAGTATTCTTCTTACTTGTGCCCAAAACCCGGTGATCAAGGATCTTCTCAATTTCAGCATCATACTATGTAGGTACTGATGGAGGAGCCCTCTTTGATCTGTTCTATCCGGATCATCTTCATCTGCAAAGTAAGGTTTCAAGAAAACTCACATGGAAGGTGGGGTGAATTTCAACCTTTCTGGCAGCTTCAACCTATAAGCAACTTCGCCCACTCGTTTTACCACTTCGAATAGACCATCATACTTAGGAATCAAACCCCGATGTCTGGTCTTACATACAATCTGTTTCCAGATTTGTGGGGTAAGTTTCAGCAACACCATGTCACCCACATTGAACTCAACAGAGCGACGATGTTGATCAGCATATTTCTTCATGCGCCGCTGAGCCTTGCGCAAGATGTCTTGTGCCTCATATAACATTTCAAGTCTGTCCCTTGCAACCCTGTATGCTGTTGGACACTTTCCCTGATTTTTAGATTTGGCAACATCCAGTGGCGTCATAGGCTGTCTGCCTAAGACGATTTCAAAAGGGCTCATTTCTGTTGCAGACGACTTGTGCAGATTATAGCAAAACTGCGCAGTGTCTAACAATGCTACCCAATTCCGTTGACTTGCTGTCACATAGTGCCTCAAGTATTCTTCCAACAAATGATTAATTCTTTCCGTCTATCCATCTGTTTGTGGGTGATTTGCAGTAGAAAACTTTAATTCGGTTCCCATCATATTGAACAATGCTGTCCAAAATCTACCAGTGAACCTTGTGTCTCTATCACTCATAATGTCAGCCGGAACACCAAAATACTTAACCACATGTTTGTAGAACAACTCAGCAGCAACTTCAGATGAGCATAATTCAGGAGCAGCAATAAAAACAGAATATTTTGAAAACCTGTCAACTACCACTATGATAGATGCTTTGCCATCTACTTTAGGGAATCCAGAAATGAAATCCATGCTTACTGATCGCCATGGCCTTTCAGGAACAGGCAAAGGTTGCAGCAACCTGCTTCCTCTTACGTTCAGTCTTGTCCACTTGCAAACATGACAAGTCTTGACGTACCTCTATATCATCTTCCATTTTGGCCAAAAATAAACATGAGACAGTAAGGCTAAATCCTTTCAACACCGGGATGTCCAGCCCAAGCAGAGTCATGCACCTCTTTCATTAAGTCTTGCGCAACCAACCACCCTGATTTGGTACAACGATCCTCCCCCTTTAAAATAGAGCAGATCGTCCTCGATCCAATACCGTCTCATTGTGCCATCTTGCACTTGACCCATCCATTTAACATACAATGAATCATTTGCAGCACACAGCCTTCTATCATAGAAATCAGTTTCCAGTTTTGAAATTGAATATACTGCAACAAACACTTCTTTTCTACTCAGCGCATCAGCAACCTGGTTGTGTTTTCCTGGTTTATGTTCCCATATGAAATCATATTCTGCCAGGAATTCTTGCCACCGTGCTTGTTTAGGACTCAACTTTTTTCTGTGTCTTGAAAAATGTATTTGCTACATTATCAGTTCTCACTACAAATCGAGTGCCCAAGAATAGACTCTCCAAACCTGCAAACTGTGTACCACCGCAACCATTTCTTTTTCATGTGTTGAGTATCTCTGTTCAGCATCATTCAATTTTCTACTTTCAAAGGCCACGGATGACCTTCCTGCACTAATACGCCACCAATTGCTTTGTCTGACGCATCAGTGTGCACTTCAAATGGTAATCAAAATCAGGCAATTTGAGTATAGGTTCAGATGCGATAGCACTCTTTAAATTCTGAAAAGCTTCATCACACCGTTCAGACCAAACCCACTTTGTATCCTCTTCAACAAATCTTCAAAGCCGCTGCCTTCTTTGAGTAACCATCAATAAACTTTCTGTAATAGTTAGCCAAGCCAAGAAACGACCTCAAATCCTTTATATGACGAGGTGCCTGCCAATCAACAATGGCTTGCACTTTCTTAGGATCCATTCAAACTTTGTTATTACTAACAAGATGCCCCAAAAACTTTATCTCTTGTTGAGCAAATTCACAATTTTCCATCTTGACATAAAGTGTGTATTTCCTCAATTGAGACAAAACAAGACTTAGGTGATTAACATGTTCTTCCAATGTTCGAATATAAATGACTATATCATCTAAATAAACAACAACAAAGTCATCAAGATAGTCAAACAGTACATTGTTCATTAAGTTGCAAAAGGTTGCCGGGGCATTAGTCAGCCCAAACGGCATTACAAGGAATTCATAGGAACGATATCTAGTTACACATGTTGTCTTTGGTTCATCACCCTCTGCTATCCTAACCTGCCAATAACCTACCCTCAGATCAAGCTTTGTGAACCAGCATGCCTTGCTTAACCTGTCCATCAAATCTTGCACCAATGGAACCGGATACTTGTTCTTTATAGTTGCCTTGTTCAGCGCCCGGTAGTCTACACATATTCTCATTGTTCAATCCTGTTTCTTTTTAAATAGAACAGGAGCACCATATGGAGCCTTAGACGGCTGAATTAATCCAGCATCTAGCAATTCATTCAATTGTTTGCGTAGTTCAACCAATTCCTTAGGAGCCATACGATAAGGAGCTTGTGCAGGAGCAACCGTACCAGGCCGCAACTCAATCTTATGATCAATATCCCTCCTTGGTGGTAATTTCTTTGGTAATATCCGTATTATCAACACATCACTTCACATTCATAATTCAACGGCAACATCAGCATACTGTTTAAGTCAGCAACACAATCAGGCACTCCATCTTCACATCAGTTTTCACTTCGACCAGGCAGCAAGTATAGTGTCTTCACCTTTCTTCAGCCCTTTGTCGATTGACATAGCAGACAACAACATTCCCTTGTCTTTCTTGTTTGAAACTTTATTAATGTCCCCAAACGGATGAACACCTTTGAGAAAACCAGCATTGCTTCCATTCATGACCATCACTCATCATCTAAGTGAGGAAACGGAACAAACTGGAATTTCCTTAGGAAATCAATCCCAAGTATGATTTCAAAGTCACCAAGCGGCATCACCATCAAGTTTGTTTTCCCACCCAACTTCCAGTTGACATAGACTAGACACACCATAAGCCATGCCCACAATGGCTTGTGCCTTAGCATTGACTGTTTTGACGTAGGAAGGCTTTTAGACAACTTCAGCCCAATTTTGTAGCAATCTTCACATCTACAACGTGTGTGTGGCCCCTGTATCAACCATTGCCATCACACATTATTCTTTCACTTTCATTTCTATATGAATTAAGGAAGCATGAGGATTCGAAGTACTAGAGATTTCTCCAACTTATTGATCCCCATAATGTGATTGAAGGACAATCCCAATGGGTTTGCCATTGCAGCCACGATTTCTTCATCCTCTTCCCTTTGATTCACGTTACCAGCAAGCAAAGCATTCACTTTTTCCCAGTTTGGACAAGATTTGGCCAAATGAGGACCACCACAAGTCCAACAGCCCTTCGAATTTCCATCTTTATTCTTTGGCCTGTCTTTCCCATCCTTCATTTGTGCCTTTCCTTTATCATTTGTATTGTCTTTACGACTATCCTTTCTCCATTCCCCTTTCTTCTCATTCTTTTTCTTAGTTTTTGAAGTGGAGGGGACGTCTGTTGAAGGACGAGTCATCCGGAAATCCACTAGTGAATCGGCAGCAGCAATAGCCCCGGGAAAATCTTTAACATTCTGCCTTCGTAGTTCATTCTGAGCCCAGCCTTGCATGCCTGAAAGGAAGTTGTGAAGTTTATCCTCATCAGACATATTTTGTATGTCTAACATCACAGAGGTAAATTCCTTTATATATTCCCTCTCTGAACCCGTCTGCCTTAGCATTTTCAATTTATTCCTCGCAAGCCAAGATGCATTGCTAAGAAGAAATTGATCACGCATCTCTTTGATTAGCTTATCCCATGTATCAATTCTAGGACGACCAACACTTACGTCGTCTGCATTACGAGTCCTCTACCAAAGTTTCGCATCACCCGACAAATACATTGTGGTAATGTTCAACTTATCAGCGTCTGACACCCTTGCAGCGGTAAAATACTGCTCCATGTCCCAGATGAAACTTTCCAGTTCTTTAGCACTCCTTGCGCCACTAAAGGCTTTAGGTTCTGGAATCTTTACCTTAGACGATTCAACACGAGTTGAACTTAACGTGGCCACAGCCCGACACAAAACGACGAGTTCTGCACGAAGGTTCTCATTTTTCTTCAATTGTCCCTCCAGTTTTTACGTAGTTGTGGTACGAAAGTCCAAGATTTCAGTAATATGGTTATCAACATTCTGTCGATATCCACCAATTTCTCCATGAACTTTCTCAGCGTCCACTCTCAACTCAATGATTTGTGTGAATAAATCCACAAACGTAGGATCTCCCAAAATATCTTCAGTAAACCCGACGAAGGATTCAATTTTTCGTGCCAACACCCATAATTCTACGTTTTTCACCATTGTTTAACTGCGCTCTAATACCAATTGAAAGAGGGTCGATTTATTTTTATCGCACACCACTCTAGGCAGCCTTACAAACGTCTGTAACACTCAGCCTACTTGCACCCAAAAAAATTGACTAAGTATGGAAATACTTAAAACAGTAGCGTCAAACAACCAACAGAATTTACAGGAACCAGTCCCAACCTTTATTAACCTTTAAATAATACAAAGGAAAGCTTCACGAATTAGTCTAAGGCTAGAAAACACCATGTTTTTGCCTTATACGAATTTCCACCTTTAAATCAAAATTCTGCACAATGGCAGTTACATGCGGCGGTTACAAATGACACATGTCCGACACTTGTCATCACAGGGTTCAAAACTAACTTTCCAACAACTATATTTCTAACAGATAGAATCTAATTCAAATTACATTCTTATCTACACGAAATATCAATATTCTAACACTTAGAATATTTCAGGCTTCATTCCAACACTTAGAATATTTCTGCCAGCTTCCAACACTTAGAATATTTCAGCTGTCTTCCAACACTTAGTTTTTTTTCAGCAATTTCGGGTGAACTGCCTTTGTTCCTGACATTGCCAAGTCTTCACACACTCAACAGCCTTGCCTCATCAAGTCAACATGCTGCCTTGCCAATGCCATTAGCCCGCACGTAAGCCATGCACGTTCAAGCTCCTTGCCACACCCAACAACCTTGAAATTGTGTTGCACTGTTTTGCCATCATCCATGCCAAGACCAATGCCCAAGTCCTTGGCATGTCTGCACGTAGTTAGATCAAGCAGTTTGCGGGTCTAACACTATGCCACGCCCGACGTCGGTCTGAACGTGTGTGTGTACAAAGGCGGTGATGGCAATGCCACGCCCGACGTCATTGACCGTGTGGTTGCCCAAGGGCGATGAATGGCATGTCACGTCCGACGTCGTCCGACCGTGTTGTGCTATCCAAAGGCTATGATGGCATGTCATGCCCGACGTCGTCCAACTGTGTGTGCCGTCCAAGGGCTATGATAACATGTCAAGCCCGACGTCGTCCAACCGTGTGTGCTGTCCAAGGGCTATGATGGAATGTCACACCTTACAACGTCCGACCGTATGTGTTGTCCAAGGGCTATGATGACATGTCACGCCCGACGTCGTTCGACCGTATGTGGTGCCCAAAGGCCGTGATGGCATGCCACGCCCGACGTCGTCCGACCGTGTGTGTT
>JAKWIX010000212.1:0-78430 GCA_027704785.1 Solanum chmielewskii | reverse complement strand
GCCATCATGCCCCTTGGACAGCACACACGATCGGACTACGTCGGGCGTGGCATACATCATCGCCCTTGGACAGCATACACGATTTGAAGACGTCGGGCATGTCATGTATCATCGTCCTTGAAAACACACACGATCGCATTACGTCTGGTGTAGCAATGCCATAACCACCCTTGGGCAGCACAAAAGGTCGGACTACGTCAAGCGTTTAAATGTTCATCATGCCTTTGGACAGCATAAAAGGTTGGACTACGTCTGGTATGTCCTGTTATCATTTTCCTTAAAATCATACAAGTCGAACGACGTCAGGCGTAGCATGTTACCTTCACCCTTTGAATGTACACCGATTTGAAACGTCGGGCGTGGCATGCCCATATGGCACTTGGGAGGCATACACGGTCAGATGACATTGGGCGTGGAATGCCATCTTCACCCTTGGGAAGCACATACGGTTCGGGCAACGTTGGGCGTGACATGCCATCTTCGCCCTTAGTAGTACAAATGGTGGGACGACATTGGGCATGGCAAGCCATCATAGCCCTTAGAAAAACATACACGATCGGACTACGTGGACGCGTGGCATGCCATCATGACCTTTGTCCAGGACACATGATCAAACGATTTCAGTCGTGGTAATGCAATCATCGCTCTTGGAATGTACACACGGCCACATGACGTCAGGCGTGACAAGCCATCATCGCCATTCAGCAGCACATACGTTCAGACAAGGCATACCATCATATCAATTGGAAGCACACGTAGTCGGACGACATCAGGCGTGACATGCCATTTCCTCCTTGGACAAGACATATGTTGATATGACATTAGGCGTTGCATGCCATCATCACCTTGGACAACATTCATAGGGATGGACGATGTCGAGCATGGCTTGCCATCATCTCACTTGGAAAGCATACATGGTTCGACGAAGTTGGGAGTGAAATTTTATCATTGTCTTTGGACTGCACACACGCTCAGACGACGTTGAGGTGGTAATGTTAGAATCTCTCTTGGGCAGCACACATGGTCGGAAAAAGTAGGGCGTTTAATGTCATCATGTATTGCCCTTGGAAAGAACACAAATTAGGACAACGACGACGTGGCATGTCTCATCGCCTTTGAACTGCACACATGGACAGATGACGTCAAGCGTGTCATGTCTCTTAGCCCTGGGTAGCACACACGAACGGATGACGTCGGGCAAGGCATGCCATTATCTACATTAGGCAGCACATGCGATCGGACGACATCGGGCGAGGCATGCCATCATTGCCCTTGGACTACACACATAGTTAGACGAAGTCTAGCGTTGCATGCCATCATGTCCCTTGGACAACCACAAGGTCGAACTACGTCGGGCGTGTAGGCCATCTTCGCCCTTAGGAAGTATACACAGCGTCAAATGATGTCGGTTGTGGCATGTCATCCTCGCCCTTGGAAAACATACACGATTGGAAGACGTCAGGCATGTCATGTTATCATCGCCCTTGGAAAGCACACACGATCGCACTGCGTAAGCATAGAATGCTATAATCACTTTTGGGCAGCACAAAAGGTCGGACGACGTCGAGCGTTAAGTGCCATCATTTCCCTTTGACAGCATAAACGGTTGGACAACGTCGGGTGTTTCATGTCATCATCTACCTTGGAAGCATACAAGATCGACCGATGTAAGGCGTAACATGTTATCATCGCCCTTGTAATGCACACACGATAGGACAACGTCAGGTGTGGCATGCCCGTATGGACTTTGGGAGGCACACACGGTCAGATGACGTCGAGTGTGGAATGCCATCTTTGCCATTGGGAAACACACACGGTCAGATAACGTTGGGCGTGACATGCAATCTTTGCCCTTGAAAAGCACACACGGTGGGACGACGTTGGGCATGGAAAGCCATCATCGCCCATACACATCATACACGTTGGACTACGTCAGGCGTTGCATGCCATCATGGACTTTGTCCAGGACACACGAACGGACAATGTCGGCCGTGGAAATGCAATAATCGCAATTGGAATGTAAACACGCTCAGATGACGTAGGACATGACATGTATCTTCGCCATTTGAGAGCACACACGATTCAAAGGACTACAGGCCTGGCATACCCGCATGGCTCTTTGGCAGCACAAATGGTTAGATGACGTCGAGCGTGGCATGTCATCATCACCATTCGACAGCACATACAGTCAGAAGTGGTATACAATCATATCCATTGAGCAGCACACGCAGTTGGACGACGTCAGGCATGACATGCCATCTTCGCCCTTGGACAACACACATGGTGGAATGACATGAGGCGTCTCATGCCATCATCACCCTTGGAAAACATACACAGGGATAGACGATGTCGAGCATGGCTTGCATTCATCACCCTTGGAAAGCATAAACGTTCAAAGAAAGTCAGGAGTGACAGTTTTTCATTGCCTTTGGACTGCACATACGCTCCGACAATGTTAGGTGTGGTAATGTTAGAATCTCCCTTGGGCAGCACACATGGTCGGAAAAAGTAGGGCATTTAATGCCATCCAATATTTCCCTTAGGAAAGAACACATGGTAGGACAACGACTACATGGCATGTATCATCGCCTTTGGACTACACACATGGACAGACGACGTCAAGCGTGGCATGCCTGCATAGCCCTTTGGTAGCACATGCGATTAGACGACCTCGGGCGTGGCATGTTATCATCGCCCTTGGAATGCACACATGATCAGACAACGTCAGGCGTGGCATGCCCGCATAGACCTTGGGTAGCACACACGGTGTAATGACGTCGGACGTGCTAACCCATCGTTGCAATTGTGCAGCACATGTGGTCGGACGACATCTCGCATGGCATGCCCTCATGGACCTTGGATATCACACTCGGTCGAATGACGTCTTGCGTTAGACGACGTTAGACGACGTTTTCTGCCATCGTGGCCCTTGGGAAGCATACACGATTGGACGATGTTGGGCATCAAATGTCATCATTGCCCTTTGGACAACATAAATGGTAGGACAAAGTCGAACGTGGCGTGCCATCATCGCTTTTCGACTACACACACTGATAGACTACGTCTTGTGTGACATGCCATTAATGTCCTTGTCTAGCACACAACGTCGAAAGACGTCGGACGTTAGATGCCATCATTGCTCTTATACAATACACACGGTCGGAAAAAGTTGACCGTGGCATGCCATCATCTCCCTTTGACGGCTTACGTGACCAGACTATGTCGGGCGTGGCATGCCAATCTCCTTGGGAAGCACACACCGTTGGGCAATGCCGGGAGTGGCATCCCATTAGCACCCTTGGAATGCATACACGATCGGACGAAATTGGGGGTGGCATATTATAATCACCTTATGACTGAACACATGATTGGACCACGTAGGGAGTTACATGCCCACAAGGCTCTTGGGCAGCACATGCGATCGAATAACATCGGGCGTGGCGTGCCATTATCGCCTCGGGCAGCACACACATTCGGAACACTTCAGGCATGACATTCCATCATCGCCCTTGGGCAGCGCACATGGTCAGAAAATGTCGGGCGTGGCATGCCATCATCGCCCTTGGAAAGAATACCAAGTCTGACGATGTCGGACATGGCATGCCATAATCTCCCTTCAACAACTTACATGGTTAGACTACGTCGAGCGTGGCATGTTATTTTCTCCCTTTGAATGAACACACAATCAGAGGATATTGGGCATGGCATTCCATCATCGTAATTGGAAAACAAAAACACGGTCAAACGATGTAGAGTGTAGCATTCCATCATCGCCCTTGGACATCATACCGTATCAGACAACGTCAAGCATGCAATGCCATCATTGCCCTTGGGAAACACCCAGAGTCAGACGAAGTCAGGCGTGGCATGGCATCATTGCCCTTGGGCAGCATACACGGTGGAACTACGTCGGGCGTGGCATGCCAGCATTGCCCTTGTATAACACAGATGGTCGTACGACATCAGGTGTTTCATGTTATCATCGCCCATGGTTAGTAGACACGGTCAGACGACATCATCCGTGGAAATGCCATCATCCCAATTGAACAACACACACGGTCAGACTACGTCTGGCATGGCATGACATGATGTCGCTTGGGCAGCATACGTGGTCTGATGACATCGACCATGGCAATGTCATTATCGCCCTTGGTATGCACACAGGGTCGAACGACGTCACGCTTAGCATGCCATCATCACCCTTGAAAAGCATACACGATCGGACGATGTTGGGCGTTGTATGTTATCAGTGTTCTTGAAGAGCACACGTGATTGAAAGATGTCGGGAATGTCTTGTCTGCATGGACCTTGGGAAGCATACGTAGTCGTATGATGTCAGGCATGGCATGCCATCATCTACATTGCGCGGCACACGAGGTTGGGCAATGTTGAGCATGACATGCAATATTCGCCCTTGGACTGCACACACAGTGGGACGACGTCGGGCGTGACATGCCATCATCTCCCTTGGACAACATACACGGTCGAACTACATTGGGCGTGGCATGCCATAATTGCCCTTGGACAACATAGACAAGGACAGACTACGTCGGGCGTGGCATGCTATCATCGCCCTTGGAAAGTATACACGACCAGACAACGTCGGGTGTGGGATATAATCATTGCCTTTGGAATGCACACACAGTCTCACGATGTTGGGCATTGCGATGCTATCATCGCCCTTGGGCAGCACACACGGTCAGACTATGTATGACGTTTAATGTCATCATTGCCCTTTCGACAGCACACACAGTCGGACGACGTCGACGTGGCATGCCATCATCACCTTTGGATTGCACACACGGATGAACAATTTCGGTCGTGGCATGCTCACATGGCCATTGGGCAGCACACACAGTCGCATGACATCGGGTGTGGAATGCATTCATCGCCATTCGGAAGCACATGTCGTTGGATGATGTCCGTTGTGTCATGCCATCTTCACCCTTTGAACGCACAAACGGTGGGACAATGTCAGGCATGTCATGCAATCATCGCCCTTGGACGACATACACGGTCAGACAATGTCAGGCGTTGAACGCCATCATGGACCTTGTCAAGCACATATGGTTGGACGAGGTTGGGCGGGCAGGCCATCATCGCCGTTGGATAATATACATCGGTTTGGACACATCGGGCTTGACATGCCATCATCGCCCTTCGAATGTACACGGTTGGACGACATCGACATAGAATACCATCATCCCCTTTGGACTACACAAATAGTTATACGACGTCGGGCGTGTCATGCATGCATGGCCCTTGGGCAACAAACACGGTCGGATGACATCAGGCGTGGCATGCCATCATCGCCATTGGGCAAAAGATGCGATAAGACTACATGGGGCGTGGCATGCCATGATCTCTCCTGTGCAGCACACAGGGTCGGACAATGTTAGGCGGGGCATCCCATCATCGTTTTGGAAAGCATACACAATTAGACGATTTGGCATAGCATGTTATCATCGCCCTTGGGTTGAACACACAATTGGACCACGTAGGGTGTGTCATGTCTGCATGGCCCATGGGAAGCATACATGGTCGGATGAGGTCAGCCGTGGCATACCGTAATCTCTCTTGTGCATCACACACGTCCGAACGACGTCGGGCGTGACATGCAATCATAGCCTTTTGGAAGCACACACAGTCGGACGACGTTGGGCGTGGATTGCCATCATCGCCCTTGGAAAGCATACACGGTCGAAGGACGTCAGGCGTGGCATGCCATCATTGCCCTTGGACAGCAGAAACAGTCGTACAACATCGGACATGGCATGCCATCATCGCCCTTGGGTAGCACACACGGTCGGATCACGACGAGCGTTAGATGCCATCATTACCCTGGGGCAGCAGACACGGTCGAACTACGTCGGGCGTGGCATGCCATTATCGATCATGGTTGTCTCATTCGTACTAATCTAATATAGCTTCTCGATTTTCCCATCTTATTGTACTAGTCTTTCATTTTAATCTTAATACGGCATGAAGAATATTAGTTTTCTAATTTACATTTATATTATTATATATAAATAAAAATTTAATAATATTTTTTTAAAATACAGCAAAACAAAATTAAGGATATGACCACGTAGATCTCAAAAAATATGCAGAATAATTTTTTTTTGCGTAAAACAGATATTCTACCCAAAATTTCAATCATTTCAAGTTTAACCAAATAAATGATTGAAACACAAAAAAAGTGGTTGTAAATATGTGAAATTTGAAAAGGCCATTACTTTTGACTCACATGTCCGATTAAGGTATTTTTTCCCAATTTTGTTATTTTTTTGTGATCTGTGAAAGCAAACCCTCAAAGGCGGTTTGAACAAGTCAGTTTTCCAAAAAATGTGTTTTAACTCATTCAAGTTTGAATTTCCCCTAATTTTCAAGAAAATTGTAATTCTTTATTGCTATGAATCTTATAAAAGAAAATAGATTTTTGTGTTCGAAATACTTGTGTAACACATATCAGATGTATAGTTTAATTTTAGATAATCAATTTATTGAGAAAAATATTTTATCCCATTTAATACGTTTCCCCTAATTTCGCCCACACTATCGGACAACGTCGAGCATTGCATGCCATCATCTCCATTGGGCAGCAGATGTTGTCTGATGTCATTAGGCCTGACATGCCATCTTCGGCCATTGACAATACACACGGTGGGACGACGTCGGGCGTGGGATGATATCATCGCCCTGGGACAACTTACACTATCGAACAACGTCTAGCGTTGCATGCCATAATGGCCCTTAAACAACACACACGGTCGGACTACGCCGGACGTACCAAGCCATCATCGCCCTTGCGAAGCATACACAGGGTCATTTGATGTGGCGTGTGGCATGTCATCATCTACGTTGGACCTAATACACGGTCGGACGATGTTTGGCATAACATTTTGTCATTGCCCATGGATATCACACACGATCGAGCTACGTCGGGCTTGGCAATGCTATAATAACCCTTGGGCAGCCAAAACAGTTGGACGACATCGGGCATTAAATGTCGTATGTTATCATCGTTCTTGAATAGCACGCACGATCGGATTATGTCAGGAGTGCCATGTTATCATCGCCCTTGGACAACACACACGATAGGACAACGTCGGGCGCGACATGCTTGCATGGCCCTTAGGCAGCACCCACAGTCGTATTATGCCGGGCGAGGCATGCCATCATCGCCCTTGGACTGAAAACACCATTGGACCAGGTGGGGTGTGGCATGCCCACATGGCCCTTTGGTAGCACACATGGTTGGATGAGGTCGGACGTGGCATGCCATTATCGTCCTTGTGTAGCACACACGATCGGACGACGTCGGGCATGACATGATATCATAGCTCTTAGAAGCATAGAGGATCGAATGACATTGGTCTTGGCTTGCCATCATCACCCTTTGGACAACCTACATTGTTAGACGACGTCGAGCGTGGCATGCCATCATGTCCCTCGCACAACACACATGGTCGGACTACGTCAGATATTGTAGGCATTTATCGCCCTTGGGAAGCATAAATGGTAATGGAATTTTATCGTAGGCCTTGGATCGAATATTACGGCCAAATGACGTTAGGAATGACATTATATCAACTCCCTTGGATAGGCAACCCTATCGGACTACGTCAGCTTGGCAATGCTATAATCGCCCTTGTGTAGCACACACGGTCGGGCAACGACGGGCGTTAAATGAAATCATTGCCCTTGCACAATATACATGGTCGGGCTACATCGGGTGTGACATTTTATCATCTCCCTTGGAAAGAATACACGATCAGACGATATCGATCGTGGCATATTATCATCTCCCTATGACTGAACACATGATTGGACCACGTAGGGCATTACATGCAAACATGGACCTTGGGAAGCACACACGATCGAATGACGTTGGGCATAGCATACCATCATTTCCATTGGGCAGCACTCGTCTTTTGACGATGTCGGACATGACATGACATCTTCGCCCTTGGAAAACACACTTGGTGAACGGCGTCGGGCGTGGCATGCAATTATCGCCCTCTGACAACATACATGGTCAAAATACGTCAGGCGTGGCATGCCATCATTGCTCTTGGCAAGCATACATTGTTACACGATGTCAGCCATTGGAATGCCATCATTGTTCATTCAATGCACACACGACCGAATGACGTTAGGCATGCCATGCCATCATTGCCCTAGGAAAGCATTCACAATAAGATGACGTCGGTTGTGGCATGTTATCATCGCCCTCTGACAACACGTGCAATCGGATGAAGTCGGGTGTGGCATGCTCTTATGGCCCCTAGGCATCACACACGATAAGATAAAGTCGGGTGTGGCTTACCATTATCGCCGTTAGGCAGCACATGCTGTGGGACGACGCAAGGCATGGCATTCCATAATCACAGTTGGGCAACACACGCGGTCGAACAACGTCATGTTTGACATTCCATCTTCGACTTTGGATAGCACACACGGTGTTAAAACATTGAGCGTGGCATATCATCATTGCCTTTGGATAGCTTACATGGTAAGACTACGTCGAGCATGGCATGCCATCATGGCCCTTGGATAGCACACACGGTCCGACTATGTCAGGCATGGAAGGCAATCATCTCCTTTTGAAAGCATACATAGTAACGGAATGTTATCAGCGCCCTTGGATTGAACACACGGTCGGACGACGTCAGTAATTAAATGATATCATCTCCCTAGGACAGCCCACATGATTGGACTACGTCAGCCTTGGCAATCTTATTATCATCCTTGGGCAGTAAACACAGTCGAATGACGATGGGCGTTAAATGTGATCATTTCCCTTGGACAATATACATGGTCGTACTATATAAGGTGTGAGATGTTATCATCTCACTTGGAAAAAATACACGGTTTGACGATGTCGGGGGTTACATGTTATCATCGCCCTTGGACATCACACACGATCGGAAGATGTCGGGCGTGGCATGCCTGCATGTCTGTAGGGAAGCACACATGGTTGGATGACATCCGGCGTGGGATGCCATTATCGCTTTTGGACAACATTCATGGTGCGATGAGATTGGGTGCTATACCATCATCGCCATTAGGAAGCACACGCAGTCGGATAATGTCGGGCGTGACATGCCATCTTTGCCCTTGGACAACACACACGGTGGAACGACTTCAGCTCGGTATTCCATAATCGCACTTGGACAACATATACGGTTAGCGAACGTCAGGCGAGGCATGCCATCACGGCTCTTGTCTAGAACACAGGGTCGAACGATGTAGGGCATGGCAGTTCATCATCGCCATTGAATAATATAAACAGGGTCGAATAACGTTGGGTGTGGCATACCATAATCACCCTCGGACAACATACACAGTCGGACGATGTTGAGCGTCGCATGTTATCATCGTCCATGGACTGCACACACCGTCAGAAGACGTTGGGAATGGCAATCGTATCATCTCCCTTGGGCACCACACACAGTCGGACTTAGTCGGGCGTTAAATGCCATCATTACCTTTTGGATAGTTCACATGGTCGGATGACGTTGACATGGCATGCCCTTATCGCCTTAAGATTGCACACACCGATGTAAAACGTCGGCCATGGCAAGCGATCATCGCTTTTGTGTTGCATACAATGTCGGATGAAGTCTAGCGTGGCATGCCATCATGGTGCTTGAACAACACACACGGTTGTACTACGTCGGCCTTGGCATGCCATCATCGCCCTTGTAATGAACACACAGTCTGATGATGTCAGGCATGTCATTCCATCATTGCAATTGGACAACATACACATGGTCGAACTACATCAGGCGTGGCAGGCCTTCGTCGCCCTTAGGAAGCATACACACGGCCGCACAATGTAGAGCATATAGTGTAATCATCGCGCTTGAATATAATACATAGTTGGACGACGTCTGGAAGGACATGTTATTATCACCCTTGGACAGTACACACGATCGGACTACGTCAGCCTTGGTAGAGCTATAACGCCATTGGGCAGCACATAAATATTGACGACAGCGGGCGTTAAATGTGATCATTGCACTAGGACAATATACATAGTCGGACTACGTCGGGTGTGACATGTTATTATCACCCTTGGAAAGTATACACTATCGGACGTTTTCAGGCATTATAGGTTATCATTGCCCTTGAAAATCACAAACGATTGTACGATGTCGGCTGTGGCATGCCCGCATGGCCCTTGTGCGGCACCCATGGTTGGATGACGTCAGGAATGGGATGCCATCATCGCCTTTGTACAACATACATGGTGAGTCGAGATCGTGCGTGCTATGCCATCATCGCCATTGTGAAGCACAAGCGGTCAGATGACGTCGAGCGTGACATGCCATCTTTGCCCTTCGACAGCACTCACGGTGGGACGACTTTGGCGAGGTATGGCATCATCGCACTTGGACAACAAATACAGTTGGAGAACGTTAGGTGAGGCATTCCATCCTGGACCTTGGACAGAACACACAGTCGAACGACGTCGGGCGTGGAAGGCCATCATCTCCCTTGAACAATATTGACAAGGTCCAATAACATCGTGATTGGCATACCATCATCGCCCTTGGAGAACATACCCATTCAGACGATGTTGGGGTTTGCATGTTATCATCGCCCTAGGACTGCATACATGGTCAGACGACGTTGGGCATGGAAATGCTACAATCTCCCTTTAGAACCACACACGGTCGGACGTCGTCAGGCGATAAATGCCATCATAGCCCTTGGACAGCATAAACGGTTGTACTATGACGGGTTTGTCATGTTATCATGTACCTTAGAAACATACCCGATCGAACGACGTCAGGCGTAACATGTTATCATCTCCCTGGGAATGCACACACAATTGGACAACGTCGGGCGTGGCATGCCCGTATGGACCTTGGGCGGCACACACGGTCAGATGACGTCGGGCGTGGAATGCCATATTCAACATTGGAAAGCACACACTGTCGGAATGACGTTGGGCGTTACATGCCATCTTTGCCCTTGGACAGCACCCACGGTGGGACGACGTTAGGCATAGCAAGCCATCATCGCCCATAGACAGCCTACACGGTTGGACTACATCAGGTGTAGCATGCCATCATGGCCTTTTGTCCAGGACACACGATAAGACAATGTCGGTCGTGGCAATGCAATCATCGCTTTTGGAATGTAGACAAGGTCAGATGACGTCGGATGTTACATGTTATCTTTGCCATTTGAGAGCACACATGATCGGACGACTTCGTGCATGGAATGCCCCCATGGCTCTTTGGCAGCACAAATGGTTAGATGACGTCGGGCGTGGCATGCCATCATCGTCATTAGACAGCGCATACAGTCAGAAGTGGCATACCATCATATCCATTGGGCAGCACACGCAGTCGGATCACGTCAGGCGTGACATGCGATCTTCGCCCTTGGACAACACACATGGTCGGATGACATCAGGCGTCTCATGCCATTATCACCCATGGTTAGCATACAAAGGGATGGACGATGTCGAGCATGGATTGTCATCACCGCCCTTGGAAAGCATACACGGTCAGACGAAGTCGGGAGTGACATTTTATCATTGCCTTTGGACTGCACACACGCTCAGCCGATGTTGGGTGTGGTAATGTTAGAAGCTCCCTTGATAGCACACGTGGTCGGAAAAAGTATGGTGTTTAATGCCATCCAATATTTCCCTTTGGAAAGAACACATGGTAGGACAACGACGACATGGCATGTCTCATCGCCTTTGAACTGCACACATGGACGGATGACGTCAAGCGTGGCATACCGCATAGCCCTTGGGTATCACACACGAACGGATGATGTCGTGCGTGGCATTCCATTATCTCCAAAAAGAAGCACATGCGATCAAACGACATCGGGTGTGACATGTTATCATCGCCCTTGGAAAGCAGACATGATCGGACGACGTCAGGCGTGGGATGCCACCATGGCCCTTGGGAAGCACACACGGTCATATAACGTCGGACTTGGCAATCCATCATCGCAATTGTGCAGCACACGCGGTTGGATGAAATATCGCAAGGCATGCCCTCATGGACCTTGGCCAGCTCTTCCGGTCGAACGACGTCTGCATGGCATGCCATCGTGTCCCTTGGCCAGGACACACGGTTAAACAACGATTGCCAATGCTATCATCGTCCATGGGTTGCATACACGGTTGGAGGACGTCGGGCATAAAATATCATCATTGCCCTTTGGACAACACAAATGGAATGACGACATCGATGTGGCATGCCATCATCGCCTTTTGACTACACACATGGATAGTCTACGTCGTGTGTGACATGACATTATTGTCCTTGTGCATCACACACGGTTGAATGACATCGGGCTTTAGATGGCATCATTGCTCTTAATCAACACACACGCTCGGATGACGTCGACCGTGCCATGGCATCATCGCCCTTTGACAGCTTACATGATCGGACTATGTCAGGCGTGGCATGCCATAATCTCCCTTGGGATGCACACACCATCGGGCAATGTCGGGCGTGGCATCCTATCAGCACCCTTTGAAAGCATACACGATCGGACGACATCGGGCGTGGCATATTATCATCACCCTATGACTGAACACGTGATTGGACCACGTAGGTCGTTACATGTCCACATGTCCCTTAGGCATCACACACAGTCCAATGACGTAAGGCGTGGCATGCCGTTATCGCCTCGTGCAGCACACACATTCGTTCGAGGTCAGGAATGACATGTTATCATCTCCCTTGGGCAGCACACATGGTCGGACGACGTCGGGCGTGGCATTACATTATCGTTGTGTGAAAGAATACCCACTCAGACGATGTTGGGCTTGGCATGCCATAATCTCCCTTGAACCACATACATGGTCGGACTACGTCGAGCGTGGCATGCTATCATCGCCCTTTGATAGCATAAATGCTCAGACTTTGCCAGGCGTGGCATCCATAATCTCCCTTGGGATGCACACAACATCGGGCAATGTCGGGCGTGGCATCCAATCAGCACCCATAGAAAGCATACACGATCAGAGGACATCAAGCGTGGCATATTATCATTGCCCTATTACTGAACACAGGATTGGACCACGTAGGGCGTTACATGCACACATGGCCCTTGGGCAGCACACATGGTTGGATGATGTCAAGCGTGGCATGCCATTATCGCCCTCGTGCATCACCACATTCGAACGACGTCAGGCATGACATGACATCATCGTCCTTGGGCAGCACACATGGTTGGACGACGTCGGGCGTGGCATTCAATCCTTGCCCTTAGAAAGAATACTCGGTCAGACGACCTCGGACTTGCCATGCCTAATCGCCCTTGAACAACATACATGGTCGGACAACTTCGAGCGTGGAATGTGATTTTTTCCTTTGGAATGAACACACGGTCGGAGGATATCGAGAGTGGAATTCGATCATCGTAGTTGGACATCATAATCATGGTCGGGCATGGCATGCCATCATAGCCCTTATACAACATACCATACAGACAACGTCAGGCATGTCATGCCATCATCGCCCTTGGGAAACACCCACAGTCAGACGAAGTCAGGCGTGGCATGACATCATTGCCCATCGGCAGCATACATGGTCTAACTACGTCGGGCATGGAATTCCATCATTGCCCTTAGATAACTAAGATAGTCGTCTAACGTCAGGCATGTTATGTTATCATCGCCCATGGTTAGCACACACGGTGAGACAATGTCATCCATGGCAAGCCATCATCACACTTGGACAACACACACGATTGAAATACGTCGGGCATGGCATGACTTCATGTCCCTTGGGCAGCATACATGGTCCGATGACATCGACCGTGCCAATGTAATCATCGCCCTTGGAAAGCATACACGATCTGACGATGTTGGGTGTGGTAGGTTATCAATGTTCTTCAAGAGTACACACGATTGGAAGATGTCGGGCGTGTCATGCCTGTATGGACCTTGGGCAGCACACATGGTCAGATGATGTCGGGCATGGAATGCCATCATCTACATGGGGTAGCACCCTCTGACTGCATACACAGTGGAACGACGTCGAGCGTGAATTGCCAGCATCTCCCTTTGACAACATATATGATCGGACAACTTTGGGTGTGGCATGTGATCATTGCCCTAGGAAAACATATAGAAGGACAGACGACGTCGGACGTGGCATGCCATCATCGTCCTTGCAAAGCATACATGACAAGAGAACACTGGGTGTGGGATGTTATCATTGCCTTTGGAATGCAAACACGGTCGCACGATGTTGGGTGTTGTGATGCTATCATCGCCCTTGGGCAGCATACACGGTCGAACTACATGGGGCATTTAATGCAATCATTGCCCTTTGGAAAGCACACACAGTTGGACTACGTCGATGTGGCATGCCATCATCACCTTTTGATTGCACACTCGGACGAACAACGTCGGGCGTGGCATGCTCGCATGGACATTGATCACCACACAGAGTCGGATGACGTCGGGCGTGGAATGCCATTATCACCATTGGGAAGCCCACGTGGTCGGATGACGTCGGGCGTGTCATGCCATCTTCACCCTTGGAACGCACAGAGTCGGATGACGTCGGGCGTGGCATACTCGCATGGACATTGATCACCACACAGAGTCGGATGACGTCGGGCGTGGAATGCCATTATCACCATTGGGAAGCCCACGTTGTCGGATGACGTCGGGCGTGTCATGCCATCTTCACCCTTGGAACGCACAAACCGTGGGACAACGTCGCACATAGCATGCAATCATCGCCCTTGGAAAGCATACACGGTCACACTATGTCAGGCGTGGCATGCCATCATGGACCATGTCCAGCACATATAGTTGGACGAAGTCGGGCGTGGTAGTACATCATCGCCCTTGGATAGCATACACAGGTTCGAACACCTCGGGCGTGGCATGCCATCATCGCCCTTGGAGAGCATACATGGTCAGAAGACGTCGGACGTGTCATATTATCATTGCCCTTGGACTGCACACACAATTTGATGATGTTGGGAGTGGCAATTCTATCATCGACCTTGGGCACTACACTCGGTCGGACAATGTCGAGCTTGACATGCCATCATCACCCTTGGAAAGCTCACGGACGGATGACATCGATATGGAATGCCATCATTCCATTTCGACTACATAAATAGACAGACGATATCGGGCGTGGCATGCCCCCATGGCCCTTGGGCAACAAACATGGTCGAATGACATAAGGAATGCCATGCCATCATCGCCATTGGGCAAAAGATGCAGTAAGACTACGTCGAGCGTGACATGCCATCATCTCTCTTATGCAGAACACACGAACGGACAATGTCGGGCGGGGCATCCCATCATCATTTTGGGAAACATACACGATCAGACGATGTCGGCATAACATGTTATCAAATCCTATGACTGAACACATAATTTGACCAGGTAGGGTGCGGCATGTCTGCATGGCCCATGGGCAGCACACATGGTGGATGAGGTCAGGCGTGGCATGCCATCATCACCCTTGTGCATCACACATGTTCGAACGACGTCGGGCGTGACATGCAATCATAAACCTTTGGAAGCACACACAGTTGGACGACGTTGGGCGTCGATTGCCATCATCGCCCTTGGAAAGCATACACGGTTGAAGGACATCAGGAGTGGCATACCATCATTTCCCTTGGGCGTTAGATGTCATCATTACCCTGGGGCAGCACACACGGTAGAACTACTTCGGGCATGGCTTGCCATTATCGATCATGGTTGTCTTATTCGTACTAATCTATTATAGCTTCTCGATTTTCCCATCTTATTGTACTAGTCTTTCATTTTAATCTTAACACGACATGAAGAATATTAGTTTTCTAATTTACATTTATTTAATTATATATAAATATAAATTAAATAATATTTTAAAAAAAAAACAGCAAAAAAAACTAAGGATATGACCACGTAGATCTCAAAAAATATGCAAAATAATTTTTATTGCGTAAAATGGATATTTGACCCATAGTTTCAATCGTTTGAAGTTTCACCAAATAAAAGATTGAAACTCAAAAAAAGTAGTTGTAAATATGTGAAATTTCAAACGGCCATAACTTTTGACTCACATGTCCGATTAAGGCACTTTTTTCTCAATTTTGTTATTTTTTTATATCTACAAAAGCCAACCCCCGTAGGCGGTTTGGACAAGTTAATTTGCCAAAAAACGTTTTATAACCCATTCAAGTTTGAATTTCCTCAATTTTCAAGAAAATTGTAATTTTTGTTGCTATGAATCTTATAAAAGAAAATAGATTTGTTGTTCGAAATACCTGTGTAACACATCTCAGAATGTATAGATTAATGTTAGATAATCAATTTTATGAGAAAAATATTTTATTTCGTTTAATACATTTCCCTTAATTTTTCCCACACTATCGAACAACGTCGAGTATTGCATGCCATCATCGCCATTGGGCAGCACACGCTGTCGGTATACGTTAGGCCTGACATCCATCTTCTTCCTTTAACATAACATATAGTGGGACGACGTCATGCGTGGCATGATATCATCGCCCTTGGACAACTTACATAGTCAGACAACGTCGAGCGTGGCATGCCATAATGTCCCTTGGACTGCACACACGATCGGACTACGTCGGGCATGGCAAGCCATCATCGTCCTTGGGAAGCATACACAGGTTCATATGATGATGTGCGTGGCATGTAATCATCTATATTGGACAGAATACACGGTCGGACGATGTCGGGCATATCATTTTTTCATCGCCCATGGATATCACATACAATCAAACTACGTCGGGCTTAGCAATGCTATAATAACCCTTTGGCAGCTCAAACAGTCGGACGACATCGAGAATTAAATGCCATCATTACTGTTGGACAACATACACGGTCAGAAAATGTTGGGTGTGGTATGTTTTCATTGCTCTTGGAAACCATGCACAATCGGATGACGTCTGGCGTGCAATGTTATCATCGCTATTTGATAACACACACGATCGGAGGATGTCGGGTGTGGCATGCTCGCATTGACCTAAGGCAGCACCCACAGTCGGATACGTCGGGCGTGGCATGCCATCATCTCCCTTGGACAGAACACACGGTGGAATGACGTCAGGCGTGGCATGCAATCATCTCCCTTGGAGAGAATACATGGTGGAATGACGTCGGGCGTGGAATACCATCATGGACCTTGGCCAGAACATACTGTCGGGTGTGGCTGACCATTATCATCATTGGACAACATACATAGGGTAGGACAACATCGGGCGTGGCATGCCATCATCACCCTTGGATAGCATACACTATCGCATGACATCGAGCGTTGCATGATATCATATCCCTTCGACTATACACACCTTTCGACGTTTGCCGTTGCAATGCTATCATCGCCCTTGTGCAACACTCATGATTGAACGACGTCGACGTGGCATGCCGTCATTGCCTTTGGAATGTACACCCGAATGGATAATGTCGGGCGTGGTATGCAATCATCAGCCTTGTGCACCATTCATGATCGGACGACGTCAGGCGTGGCATGCCACCATGGCCCTTGGGAAGCACACACGGTCTTATAACATCGGACATGGCAATCCATCATCGCAATTGTGCAGCACACGCAGTTGGATGACATATCGCAAGGCATGCCCTCATGGACCTTGGCCAGCTCTTCCGGTCGAACGACGTCTGCGTGGCATGCCATCGTGTCCCTTGGCCAGCACACACGGTTAAACAACATGTCCAATGCTATCATCTTCCATGGGTAGCATACACGGTTGGAGGACGTCGGGCATCAAATATCATCATTGCCCTTTGGACAACACAAATGGTAGGGCGACATCGATGTTGCATGCCATCATCGCCTTTTGACTACATACATGGATAGTCTACGTCGTGTGTGACATGACATTATTGTGCTTGTGCAGCACACACGGTTGAATGACGTCGGGCTTTAGATGCCATCATTGCTCTTAAACAACACACACGCATGGATGACGTTGACAGTGGCATGGCATCATCGTCCTTTGACAGCTTACATGATCGGACTATGTCAGGCGTGGCATGCCATAATCTCCCTTGGGATGCACACACCATCGGTCAATGTCGGGCGTGGCATCCCATCAGCACCCTTTGAAAGCATACACGATCGGACGACATCAGGCGTGGCATATTATCATCGCCCTATGACTAATCACGTGATTGGACCACGTAGGGCGTTACATGTCCACATGTCCCTTAGGCATCACACACGGTCCAATGATGTCAGGCGTGGCATGCCGTTATCGCCTCGTGCAGCACACACATTCGTTCGAGGTCAGGACTGACATGTTATCATCGCCCTTGGGCAGCACACATGGTCGGACGACGTCGGGCATGGCATTACATTATCGCTCTTGGAAAGAATACCCAGTCAGACGATGTTGGGCTTGGCATGCCATAATCTCCCTTGAACCACATACATGGTCGGACTACGTCGAGCGTGGCATGCTATCATCGCCCTTTGATAGCTTAAATGTTCAGACTTTGTCAGGCGTGGCATGCCATAATCTCCCTTGAGATGCACACAACATCGGGCAATGTCGGGCGTGGCATCCCATCAGCACCCTTAGAAAGCATACACGATCAGAGGACATCAAGCGTGGCATATTATCATTGCCCTATTACTGAACACATTATTGGACCACGTAGGGCGTTACATGCACACATGGCCCTTGGGCAGCACACACGGTTGGATGATGTCAAGCGTGGCATGCCATTATCGCCCTCGTGCAACACCACATTCGAACGACGTCAGGCATGACATGACATCATCGCCCTTGGGCAGCACACATGGTTGGACGACATCGGGCGTGGCATTCAATCCTTGCCCTTAGAAAGAATACCCGATCGGACGACGTCGGACTTGCCATGCCTAATCGCCCTTGAACAACATACATGGTCGGACAACTTCGAGCGTGGAATGTGATTTTTTCCCTTGGAATGAACACACGGTCAGAGGATATCGGGCTTGGAATTCCATCATCGCAGTTAGACATCATAATCAAGGTCGGGCGTGGCATGCCATCATAGCCCTTATACCACATACCATACAGATAACGTCAGGCAAGCCATGCAATCATCGCCCTTGGGAAACACCCACAGTCAGACGAAGTCAGGCTTGGAATGACATCATTGCCCATCGGCAGCATACATGGTCAAACTACGTCGGGCATGGCATTCCATAATTGCCCTTAGATAACTAAGAAAGTCGTCTGACATCAGGCGTGTCATGTTATCATCGCCCATGATTAGCACACACGGTGAAACAACGTTGTCCATGGCAAGCCATCATCACACGATTGAAATACGTCGAGCATGGCATGACATCATGTCCCTTGGGCAGCATACATGGTCCGATGACATCGACCGTGCCAATGTAATCATCGCCCTTGATATGTAAACATAGTCGAACTACGTCAGACGTAGCATACCATCATCGCCCTTGGAAAGCATACACGATCAGATGATGTTGGGTGTGGTAGGTTATCAATGTTCTTCAAGAGCACACACGATTGGAAGATGTCGGGCGTGTCATGCCTGTATGGACCTTGGGCAGCACACATGGTCAGATGATGTCGGGCACGGAATGCCATCATCTACATTGGGCAGCACCCTCTGACTGCATACACAGTGGAACGATGTCGAGCGTGAATTGCCAGCATCTCCCTTTGACAACATATATGGTCGGACTACTTTGGATGTGGCATGCGATCATTGCCCTAGGAAAACATATAGAAGGACAGACGACGTCGGACGTGGCATGCCATCATCGTCCTTGCAAAGCATACATGACAAGAGAACATTGGGTGTGGGATGTTATCATTGCCTTTGGAATGCAAACACGGTTGCACGATGTTGGGTGTTGTGATGCTATCATCGCCCTTGGGCAGCATACACGGTCGAACTACATGGGGCATTTAATGCAATCATTGCCCTTTGGACAGCACACACAGTTGGACTACGTTGATGTGGCATGCCATCATCACCTTTGGATTGCACACTCGGACGAACAACGTCGGGCGTGGCATACTCGCATGGACATTGAGCACCACACAGAGTCGGATGACGTCGGGCGTGGAATGCCATTATCACCATTGGGAAGCCCACGTGGTCGGATGACGTCGGGCGTGTCATGCCATCTTCACCCTTGGAACGCACAAACCGTGGGACAACGTCGCGCATGGCATGCAATCATCACCCTTGGACAGCATACACGGTCACACTATGTCAGGCGTGGCATGCCATCATGGACCATGTCCAGCACATATAGTTGGACGATGTCGGGCGTGGTAGTCCATCATCGCCCTTGGATAGCATACACAGGTTCGAACACCTCGGGCGTGGCATGCCATCATCGCCCTTGGAGAGCATACATGGTCAGAAGACGTCGGAGTGTCATATTATCATTGCCCTTAGACTACACACACAATTTGATGATGTTGGGAGTGGCAATTCTATCATCGACCTTGGGCACTACACTCGGTCGGACAATGTCGAGCTTGACATGCCACCATCACCCTTGGAAAGCACACGGACGGATGACATTGACATGGAATGCCATCATTCCATTTCGACTACACAAATAGTTAGACGATATCGGGCGTGGCATGCCCGCATGGCCCTTGGTCAACAAACATGGTCGAATGACATCAGGAATGGCATGCCATCATCGCCATTGGGCAAAAGATGCAGTAAGACTACGTCGAGCGTGACATGCTATCATCTCTCTTATGCAGAACACACGGTCGGACAATGTCGGGCGGGGCATCCCATCATCATTTTGGGAAACATACACGATCAGACGATGTCGGCATAACATGTTATCAAAACCTATAACTGAACACATAATTTGACCAGGTAGGGTGTGGTATGTCTGCATGGCCCATGGGCAGCACACATGGTGGATGAGGTCAGGCGTGGCATGCCATCATCACCCTTGTGCATCACACATGTTCGAACGATGTCGGGCGTGACATGCAATCATAAACCTTTGGAAGAACACACAGTTGGACGACCTTGGGCGTCGATTGCCATCATCGCCCTTGGAAAGCATACACGGTTGAAGGACATCAGGAGTAGCATACCATCATTGCCCTTGGACAGCAGAGACCGTCGTAATACATCGGACGTGGCATGCCATCATCGCCCTTGGGTAGCACACACGGTAGGATCACGATGGGCGTTAGATGTCATCATTACCCTGGGGCAGCACACACGGTAGAACTACGTCGGGCAAGGCTTGGCATTAACGATCATGGTTGTCTTATTCGTACTAATCTATTATAGCTTCTCGATTTTCCCATCTTATTGTACTAGTCTTTCATTTTAATCTTAATACGACATGAAGAATATTAGCTTTCTAATTTACATTTATTTAATTATATATAATATAAATTAAATAATATTTTTTAAAAAAAACAGCAAAAAAAATTAAGGATATGACCATGTAGATCTCAAAAAATATGCAAAATAATTTTTATTGCGTAAAATGGATATTTGACCCAAAGTTTCAATCGTTAGAAGTTTCACCAAATAAAAGATTGAAACTCAAAAAAAGTAGTTGTAAATATGTGAAATTTCAAACGGCCATAACTTTTGACTCACATGTCCGATTAAGGCACTTTTTTCTCAATTTTGTTATTTTTTTATATCTACAAAAGCCAACCCCCGTAGGCGGTTTGGACAAGTTAATTTGCCAAAAAACGTTTTATAACCCATTCAAGTTTGAATTTCCTCAATTTTCAAGAAAATTGTAATTTTTGTTGCTATGAATCTTATAAAAGAAAATAGATTTGTTGTTCGAAATACCTGTGTAACACATCTCAGAATGTATAGATTAATGTTAGATAATCAATTTTATGAGAAAAATATTTTATTTCGTTTAATACATTTCCCTTAATTTTTCCCACACTATCGAACAACGTCGAGTATTGCATGCCATCATCGCCATTGGGCAGCACACGCTGTAGGAATACGTTAGGCCTGACATCCATCTTCTTCCTTTAACATAACATATAGTGGGACGACGTCATGCATGGCATGATATCATCGCCCTTGAGCAACTTACATGGTCGGACAACGTCGAGCGTGGCATGCCATAATGTCCCTTGGACTTCACACACGATTGGACTACGTCGGGCGTGGCAAGCCATCATCGTCCTTGGGAAGCATACACAGGTTCATATGATGATGTGTGTGGCATGTAATCATCTATCTTGGACAGAATACACGGTCGGACTATGTCGGGCAAATCATTTTTTCATTGCCCATGGATATCACATACAATCGAACTACGTCGGGCTTAGCAATGCTATAATAACCCTTTGGCAGCTCAAACAGTCGGACGGCATCGAAAATTAAATGCCATCATTACTGTTGGACAACATACACGGTCAGAAAATGTTGGGTGCGGTATGTTATTATTGCTCTTGGAAACCATGCACAATCGGATGACGTCTGGCGTGCAATGTTATCATCGCTATTTGATAACACACACGATCGGAAGATGTCGGGTGTGGCATGTTCGCATTGACCTAAGGCAGCACCCACAGTCGGATACGTCGGGCGTGGCATGCCATCATCTCCCTTGGACAGAACACACGGTGGAATGACGTCAGGCGTGGCATGCAATCATCTCCTTTGGAGAGAATACATGGTGGAATGACGTCGGGCGTGGAATACCATCATGGACCTTGGCCAAAACATACTGTCGGGTGTGGCTGACCATTATCATCATTGGACAACATACATAGGGTAGGACAACATCGGGAGTGGCATGCCATCATCACCCTTGGATAGCATACACTATCGCATGACATCGAGCATTGCATGATATCATATCCCTTGGACTATACACACCTTTCGACGTTTGCCGTTGCAATGCTATCATCGCCCTTGTGCAACACTCATGATTGAATGACGTCGACGTGGCATTCCGTCATTGCCTTTGGAATGTACACCCGAATGGATAATGTCGGGCGTGACATGCAATCATCGGCCTTGTGCACCATTCACGTTCGGACGATGTCAGTTGTGGTAATGCCATAATCGCCCTTGGAATGCACATACGATGGGACGACGTTGGGCATGGAATGCCATCATTTCCTTTGGAGAGTATACATAACCAGACAACGATCGGCGTGCCATGTTATCATCGCCCTTTGACACCACACTCGATCGGACGACGTCGGGCGTCATGTGCCTGCAAGGCCATTAGGCAGCACACGTTGTCGAATGAAGTCAGGAGTGACGTTCCATCTTTGCACTTAGAATACACACACTGTGGGAAGATGTTGGGCATGGCAATCCATCATCGCCCTTGGAAACTAATACATGGTCGGAATACATCGGGCATGGCATGCCATCATGGCCCTTGTCCAGCACACACGGTCGGATGACGTAGAGCGTGGCAAGTCTATCATCGACCTTGGGCAGCACACACAGTCCAACAACGTTATGCGTTAAATATCATCATTTCCCTTTGGACAACACATACAGTCAGACGATGTCGACGTAGTATGCCATCATTGCCTTTGGAATGTACATGCAGAAAAACAACGTCGGGCGTGGCATGCCATTATTGCCCTTGTGCAGAACACACAGTCAGACGACGTCAAGCGTTAGATGCAATCATTGTCCTTGGGCAGAGCACAGGGTCGAATGACGTTTGACATGGCATGCCAACATGGTCCTTGGGAAGCACACACGGTCAGATGACGTTGAGCGTGGCATCCCATCATCGCCTTCGAACGCACACATGATTAGACTACGTTGGGCGTGGCATCCCATCATCATTTTGGAAAGCATACACGATTAGATGACATCAGAGTGTGGCATGCCCACATGGCCCTTTGGCAGCACACATGGTTGGATGAGGTCGGGCGTGTCATGCCATTATAGTCCTTGTGCAGCACACACGTTCGAACGACATCATGAATGAATGCAGTCATAGCTCTTAGAAGCACAAAGGGTCGAACGACGTCGGGCTTGGCTTGCGATCATCACCCTTTGGACCGCTTACATGGTAAGACGAGGTCGAGCGTGGCATGCAATCATGTCCCTTGCATAGCACACACGGTCGGACTACGTTAGGCATGGCAGGCATTCATCTATCGTGCGAATCATATATGGTCAAGGAATGTTATCATCATCCATGAATAAAATACATGGTCGAACGACGTCAGGAATGACTTGATATCATCTCCCTTGGATAGCCCACACGATCGGACTACGTCAGCCGTTGCAATGCTATAATCTCCCTTGGGCAGCACACAGAGTCGGACGACGACAGGAGTTAAATGTGATCATTGCCCTTGGACAATATACATGGTCCGACTACAACAGGTGTGACATGTTATCATCTCCGATGAAAAGAAAACAGGATTGGAAGATGTCGGGCGTTTCATGTTCTCGTCGCCCATGGACATCACACACGATCGGAGGATGTCAGGCGTGGCAAGCCCGCATGTTCCTTGGGCAAGACACATTGTTGGATTACATCAGGCATGGGATGCCATCATCGCCTTTAGACAACATACATGGTTGCAAGAGATCGTCCATGCAATGCCATCATCGCCATTTGGAAGCACACTCGGTCGGATAACGTCAGGCGTGACATGCAATCTTTGACCTTGGATAGCACACTCTGTGGGATGATTTTGGTGTGGTATGCCATCTTTGTAGTTGGACAGCATATACGGTTGGAGAACGTCAGGTGTGGCATGTTATCATCGACCTTGTACTTCACACACGGCGTGGCATGCTATCATGACCCTTGGATAGCACATACGGAAGAACTACATCGGGCGTGGCATTCCATCATCGCCCTTGGAATGAAAACATGGTCGGATGATGTCAGGCATGGAATGCCATCATTTTAATTGGACAACATACACACGGTTGGACAACGTCAGGCGTTGCAGGAATTCATCGCCCTTGGAAAGCATACACAGGGTAGCACGCTGTCGAGCATATAATGTAATCATCACCCTTGGATAGAATACACAGTTGGACAACGTAAGAAATGATATGTTATCATCTCTCTTGGACAGCACACACGATCGGACTACGTCAGCCTTGGCAATGCTATAATCGCCCTTGGACAGCACATACAATCGGACGACGACGGGCGTTAAATGTGATCATTGCACTTGGACAATATACATGGTCAAATTACGTCGGGTGTGACATATTATCATCACCCTTGGAATGTATACACGATGGGACGATGTCAGGCGTTACAGGTTATCATCGCCTTTGGAAATCACAAACAATCATACGATGTCAGGCGTGGCATGACCGCATGACCCTTGGGTGCCACACATGGTTGGATGACGTCAGGCGTGGGATGCCATCATTTCCTTTGGACAACATACAAGGTGGGACGACTTCAACGTGGTACGCCATCATCGCACTTGGACAACATATACTGTTGGAGAACGTTAGGTGAGGCATGCCATTATGGCCCTTGGGCAGCACACACTGTTGGACGACGTCAGACGTTAGATGCCCATTTCCCAGGGGCAGCAGAGACGATCAGAATATTCCGCGCGTGGCATGCCATTATTGATCATGGTTATCGCATTTTAACTAATCTAATATATCTTCTCGATTTTCCCATTGTGTTGTACTAGTCTTTCATTTTTAACTTAATACGGCACGAAGCATATTACTTTTCTAGTTTTACATTAATATTATTATATATAAATAATGATATATTAATACTTTTTTAAAAAAATTACACCAAATTATGGATATGACAAAGTAGATCTCAAAAATATGCAGAATAAAAACAAAATTGTGTCAAACGGATATTCGAGTCGAATATTTCAATCATTTGATGTTTCACTAAATTAATGATTGAAGCTCAAAAAAAGTAGTTGTAAATTTGTGAAATTTCATGCGGCCATAACTTTTGATTCGGATGTCCGATTGGGGTAAATTTTTATCTCAATATGGTTATTTTTTTTAGATCTACCGAAAAATCGCCATAGGCGGTTTGGACGAGTCCATTTTCCAAAAAACATATTTTAGACCATTCAATTTTGAATATCCCCAATTTTGAGAAAAATTATATTCGTTATTGCTATGAATCTGATAAAATAATAGAGATTTTTGAGTTAGAAATACCTTGGTAAAACATCCGAGAATGTGAAATTTAATGTTAGACAGTATATTTTATTATTAAAATGTTTTATTCCGTTCAACTTAACGTTTCCCTTAATTGTGTACACATGGTCGGACGATGTCGAGCATGGCATACCATCATCGACATAGGGCAGCACACGCAGTCGGACGACGTCAGGCGGCAAATGCCATCCTTGCCCTTGGATAGAAAACACGATGGGAAAACGTCGAGTGTGGCATGCCATCATCGCCCTTAGACTACACACATAGTTAGATGAAGTCTAACGTTGTATGCAATCATGTCCCTTGGAGAACACACACGATCGGACTACGTCGGATGAGGTAGGCCATCTTCGCCCTTAGGAAGTATACACAGGGTCGAATGATCTCGGTCGTGGCATGCCATCATCGCCCTTGGACAACATACACGATTGGAAGACGTCGGGCATGTCATGTTATCATCGCCCTTGGAAAGCACACACGATCGCACTACGTCTGGTTTAGCAATGCTACAATCACCCTTGGGCAGCACAAAAGGTCGGACGACATCGAGTGTTAAATGCCATCATTTCCCTTGGACAACATAAACGGTTGGACTATGTTGGGTGTGTCATGTTATCATACACCTTGGAAGCATACACGATCTAACGACGTAAGGCGTAACATGTTATCATAGCCCTTTGAATGCACACACGATAGGACAACGTTAGGCGTAGCATGCCCGTATGGACCTTGGGCGGCACACACAGTCAGATGACGTCGGGCGTGGAATGCCATCTTCGACAGTGGGAAACACACACGGTCGGACGATGTTGGGCGTGACATGCAATCTTTGACCTTGAAAAGCACACACGGTGGGACGACGTTGGGCATGGAAATCCATCATCGCCCATATATAGCATACACGGTTGGACTAAGTCAGGCGTTGCATGCCATCATGGCCTTTGTCCAGGACACACGATCGGACAATGTCGACCGTGGCAATGCAATCATCGCTCATTGAATGTACACAAGGTCAGATGACGTAGGACATGACATGTTTTCTTCGCCATTTGAGAGCACACACGATCGGACGACTACGGGCATGGCATACCCGCATGGCTCTTTGTCAGCAAAAATGGCTAGATGATGTCGGTCGTGGCATGTCATCATCGCTATTCGGCAGCACATACAGTCAGAAGTGACATACCATCATCTCCATTGGGCAGCACATGCAGTTGGACGATGTCAGGCGTGACATTCCATCATCGCCCTTGGACAACACACATGGTGGGATAACATCAGGCGTCTCATGCCATCATCACCCTTGGAAAACATACATAGGGATAGACGATGTCGAGCATGGCTTGCATTCATCGCCCTTGGAAAGCATACACGGCCGAAGGAAGTCGGGAGTGACAGTTTATCATTGCCTTTGGACTGCACATACGCTTAGATGATGTTAGGTGTGGTATTGTTAGAATTTCCCTTGGGCAGCACACATGCTCGAAAAAAGTAGGGGGTTTAATGCCATCCAATATTTCCCTTAGGATAGAACACATGGTAGGACAACGACTACATATCATGTCTCATCGCCTTTGGACTAAACACACGGACGGGCGACATCAAGCGTGGCATGCCTGCATAGCCCTTGGGTAGCACACACAAACGGATGATGTCGTGTGTGGCATGATTTTATCTCCATTAGGCAGCACATGTGATTAGACGACATCGGGCGTGGCATGTTATCATCGCCCTTGGAAAGCACACATGATCGGACAATGTCAGGCGTGGCATGCCCGCATAACCCTTGGGTAGAAAACACGGTGTAATGACATCGGACGTGGCAATCCATCATTGCAATTGTGCAGAACATGTGGTCGGATGACATCTCGCATGGCATGCCCTCATGGACCTTGGCAATCACACCATGTCGAATGACGTCTTGCGTGGCATGCCATCGTGGCCCTTGTCTAGCACACACGGTTAGACGAAGTTTGCCAATGCTATCATTGCCCTTGGGTAGCATACACGGTTGGACGACGTCGGGCATCAAATGTCATCATTGCCCTTTGGACAACATAAATGGTAGGACAAAGTCGACGTGGCATGCCATCATCGCCATTTGACTATACACACGTATAGTCTACGTCGCGTGAGATATGCCATTAATGTTCTTGTGCAGCACACACGGTCGAACGACGTTGAGCTTTAGATGCCATCATTGCTCTTAGACAACACACACGGTCGGATGACGTCGACCATGGCATGCCATCGTCTCTCTTTGACGGCTTACGTGATCCGACTATGTCGGGCGTGGCATGCCAATCTCCCTTGGGAAGCACACACCTTTCGGCAATGCCGGGCGTGGCATCCCTTGAGCACCCTTGGAAAGTATACACGATCGGACGAAATCGGGCATGGCATATTATAATAGCCCTATGAGTAAAAACATGATTGGACCATGTAGGGCGTTACATGCCCACATGGACCTTGGGCAGCACATGCGATTGAGTGACGTCGGGCGTGGTATGCCATCATCGCCTCGTGCAGAACACATGTTTGGACAACTTCAGGCATGGCATTCCATCATCGCCCTTGGGCAGCGCACACGGTCAAAAAATGTCGGGCGTGGCATGCCATCATCGCCCTTGAAAAGAATACAAAGTCTAACGATGTCGGGCATGGCATGCCATAATCGCCCTTGAACAACTTACATGGTTGGACTACGTCGAGGGTGGCATGTGATTTTCTGCTTTTGAATTAACACACAGTCAGAGGATATTGGGTGTGGCATTCCATCATCGCAATTGGATAACAAAAACAGGGTAAAACGATGTCGGGTGTGGCATTCAATCATCGCCCTTGGACATCATACCGTATCAGACGACGTCAAGCATGCCATGCCATCATCGCCTTTGAAAAGCATACACGATCGGACGATGTTGGGCGTTGTATGTTATCAATGTTCTTGAAGAGCACACACAATTGAAAGATGTCGGGCATGTCATGTCTGCCCTGACCATTGGCAGCATACATAGTTTTATGATGTCAGGCGTGGCATGTAATCATGTACATTGTGCGGCACACGCGGTTGGACAATGATCAGCATGACATGCAATCTTCGCCCTTGGACTGCACACACAGTGGGAAGACGTCGGGCGTGACATGCCATCATCGCCCTTGGACAACATACACGGTCGAACTACTTCGGGCGTGGCATTCCATCATTGCCCTTGGACAACATAGACAAGGACATACTACGTCAGGCGTGGCATGCCATCATCGCCCTTGGAAAGGATACACGACACGACAACGTCGGGTGTGGGATATTATCATCGCCTTTGGAATGCACTCACAGCCTCACGATGTTGGCCTTTGCGATGCTATCATCGCCCTTGGGCAGCACACACGGTTGGACTACGTATGACGTTTAATGCCATCATTTCCCTTTGGACAACACACAGAGTCGGACGACGTCGACGTGGCATGCCATCATCACCTTTGTAATGCACACATGGACGAACAATGTTGGGCGTGGCATGCTCACATGGCCATAGGGCAGCACACATAGTCGGATGACGTCGGGCGTGGAATGCCATCATCGCCATTGGGAAGCACATGTTGTTGGATGACGTCGACCGTGTCATGCTATCTTCACCCCTGGAATGCACAAACGGTGGGACAATGTCGGGCATGGCATGCCATCATCGCCCTTGGACAACATACACGGTCTAACTATGTCAGGCGTGGCATGACATAATGGAACTTGTCCATGACATATGGTTTGTCGAAGTTGGGCGTGGTAGGCCATCATCGCCGTTGGACAACATACATATGCTCGAACACGTCGGGCGTGGCATGCAATCATCGCCCTAGGACTGCACACACAATTGGATGAAGTTTTGAGTGGCAATTCTATCATCGACTTGAGCACTACACTCGGTCGGACAACGTCAGGCTTTACATGCCATCATTGCCCTTTGAAAGCACACGGTCGGACGACATCGACATGGAATGCCACTATCCCCTTTGGACTACACAAATAGTTATATGACATCTGGCATGGCATGCCCGCATGGCCCTTGGGCAACAAACACGGTCGGATGACATCAGGCATGGCATGACATCATCGCCATTATGTAAACGATGGGATAAGACTACATGGGGCATGGCATGCCATGATCTCTCCTGTGCAGCACACACGGTCAGACAATGTCAGGCGGGGCATCCCATTATCTTTTTAGAAAGAATACACGATTAGACGACGTCGGCATAGGATGTTATCATCGCCCTTGGACTGAACACACAATTGGACCACGTAGGGTGGGTCATGTCTGCATGGCCCATGGGAGGCACACTTGGTCGGATGAGGTCGAGTGTGGCATGCCATTATCTCCCTTGTGCATCACACACGTTCGGACGACATCGGGCGTGACATGCAATCATAGCCCTTTGGAAGCACACACAGTCGGACGACGTTGGGCGTGGATTGCCATAATCTCCTTTGGAAAGCATACACGGTCGAAGGTTGTCAGGGGTGGAATGCCATCATTGCCCTTGGATAGCAGAGACAGTCGTACAACATCGGACATGGCATACCATCATCGTCGTTGGGTAACACACACGGTGTGGATCACAGCGGGCGTTGGATGCCATCATTTCCCTGGTTCAGCACAGACGGTCGAACTACGCCGGGCGTGGCATGCCATTATCGATCACGCTTGTATCATTCGTACTAATCTTATATAGATTCTAGGATTTCCCATGTTATTGTACTAGTCTTTCATTTTAATATTAATACGGCATGAATAATATTAGTTTTCTAATTTACATTTATATTATAATAAATAAATAAAAATTTAATAATATTTTTTTAAAAAAAAGCAAAACAAAATTAAGGATGTGACCACGTAGATCTCAAAAAATATGCATAATAATTTTTTTTTGTGTAAAACAGATATTCTACCCAAAGTTTCAATCATTTAAAGTTTAACCAAATAAAAGATTGAATCATAAAAAACTTTTGACTAACATGTCCGATTGAGGCATTTTTTTTCTCAATTATGTTATTTTTTTTGAGATCTGTTAAAGCAAACCCTCAAAGGCGGTTTGGACAAGTCAATTTTCAAAAAAACATGTTTTAACCATTCATGTTTTAATTTCCCCTAATTTTCAAGAAATTTGTAATTCTTTATTGCTATGAATCTTAAAAAAGAAAATAGATTTTTGTGTTCGAAATACCTATGTAACACATATCAGAATTTATAGTTTAATGTTAGATAATCAATTTAATGAGAAAAATATTTTATCCCATTTTATACGTTTCCCCTAATTTTTCCCAAACTATCGGACAACATCGTGCGTTGCATTCCATCATCGCCATTGGGCAGCACATGTTGTCTGACGCCGTTAGGCCAGACATGCCATCTTAGGCCTTTGACAACCATGGTGGGATGACGTCGGGCGTGGAATGATATCATCGCCCTTGGACAACTTACACTATCGGACAATGTCGAGCGTGACATGCCATAATGGGCCTTGGACAACACACACGGCCAGACTACGTCGAACGTTCCAAGCCATCATCTCCCTTGCATAGCATACACAGGGTCATATGATGTGGCGCGTGGCATGTCATCATCTACCTTGGACCGAATACACGGTCGGACAATGTCTGGCATAACATTTTATCTTTTCCCATGGATATCACACACGATCGAGTTACGTCGGACTTGGCAATGCTAAAATAACCCTTGGGCAGCACAAACAGTTGGACGACATTAGGCGTTAAATGTCGTCATTGCCCTTTGACAGCATACACGATCACTATGTTGGGTGTGGTATGTTATCATCCCCCTTGAAAAGCATGCACGATCGGATGATGTCAGGCGTGCCATGTTATCATCTCCATTTGACAACACACACGATAGGACGACGTCGGGCGCGACATGCTCGCATGGCCCTTGGGCAGCACCCACAGTCGGCTTACGTCGGGTGTGGCATGCCATCATCGCCCTTGGACAACACACATGGTGGGATGACATCAAGCGTCTCATTCCATCATCACCCTTGGACATCATACACAGGGATGAACGATGTCGAGCATCGCTTGTCATCACCGCCCTTGGAAAGCATACACGGTTAGACGATGTCGGGAGTGACATTTTATGATTGCCTTTGGACTGCACACACGCTCAGCCAACGTTGGGTGTGGTAATGTTAGAATCTTCCTTGGGTAGCACACGTGGTCGGAAAAAGTAGGGCGTTTAATGCCCTCCAATATTTGCCTTTGGAAAGAACACATTGTAGGACAACGACGACATGGCATGTCTCATCGCCTTTGGACTGCACATATGGACGGACGACGTTAAGCGTGGCATGTTGCATAGCCCTTTGGTAGCACACACGAACAGATGATGCTGTGCGTGGCATGCCATTATCTCCATTAGGAAGCATATGCGATCAAACGACATCGGGCCTTACATGTTATCATCGCCTTGGAAAGCAGACATGATCGGACGACGTCACGCGTGGCATGCCACAACGGCCCTTGGGAAGCACACACGGTCTAATGACGTAAGACTTTACAATCCGTCATCGCAATTGTGCAGCACACGCAGTTGGATGTCATCTCGCGTGCATGCCCTGATGAACCTTAGCCAGCTCATCCGGTAGAACGACGTCTGCATGGCATGCCATCGTGTCCCTTGGCCAGCACATACGATTAGACAACGATTGCAAATGCTATCATCGCCAATGGGTAGCATACACGGTTGGACGACATCAGGCATCAAATGTCATCATTGCCCTTTGGAAAACACAAATGGTAGGACGACATCAATGTGGCATGCGATCATCGCCTGTTGACTACACACATGGATAGTCTACATTGTGTGTGACATGACATTATTGTCCTTGTGCAGCACACACGGTTGAACGACGTTGGGCATTAGATGCCATCATTGCTCTTAGACAACACACACGTTCGGATGACGTCGACCGTGGCATGCCATCATCTCCCTTTGACGGCTTAAGTGATCCGACTATGTCGGGCGTGGCATGACAATCTCCCTTGGGAAGCACACACTGTTGGGCAATGTCGGCCGTGGCATGCCATCATCGCCCTTGGAAAGAATACAAAGTCTAACGATGTCGGGCATGGCATGCCATAATCGCCCTTGAACAACTTACATGGTTGGACTACGTCGAGGGTGGAATGTGATTTTCTGCTTTTGAATTAACACACAGTCAGAGGATATTGGGCGTGGCATTCCATCATCGCAATTGGATAACAAAAACAGGGTAAAACGATGTCGGGTGTGGCATTCCATCATCGCCCTTGGACATCATACCGTATCAGACGACGTCAAGCATGCCATGCCATCATCGCCTTTGAATGGCATACACGATCGGACGATGTTGGGCGTGGTATGTTATCAATGTTCTTGAAGAGCACACACAATTGAAAGATGTCGGGCATGTCATGTCTGCCCTGACCATGGGCAGCATACATAGTTTTATGATGTCAGGCGTGGCATGTAATCATCTACATTGTGCGGCACACGTGGTTGGACAATGATCAGCATGACATGCAATCTTCGCCCTTGGACTGCACACACAGTGGGAAGACGTCGGGCGTGACATGCCATCATCGCCCTTGGACAACATACACGGTCGAACTACTTCGTGCGTGGCACTCTATCATTGCCCTTGGACAACATAGACAAGGACATACTACGTCAGGCGTGGCATGCCATCATCGCCCTTGGAAAGGATACACGACCACACAACGTCGGGTGTGGGATATTATCATCGCCTTTGGAATGCACTCACAGTCTCACGATGTTGGCCTTTGCGATGCTATCATCGCCCTTGGGCAGCCCACACGGTCGGACTACGTATGACGTTAATGCCATCATTTCCCTTTGGACAACACACACAGTCGGACGACGTCGACGTGGCATGCCATCATAACCTTTGTAATGCACATATGGACGAACAATGTTTGGCGTGGCATGCTCGCATAGACATAGGGCAGCACACACAGTCGGATGACGTCGGGCGTGGAATCCCATCATCGCTATTGGGAAGCACATGTGGTTGGATGACGTCGGCCGTGTCATGCGATCTTCACCCCTAGAATGCACAAACGGTGGGACAATGTCGGGCATGGCATGCCATCATCGCCCTTGGACAACATAGACGGTCAGACTATGTCAGGCGTGGCATGACATAATGGACCTTGTCCACGACATATGGTTTGTCGAAGTTGGGCGTGGCAGGCCATCATCGCCGTTGGACAACATACATAGGTTCGGACACGTCGGACGTGGCATGCCATCATCGCCCTAGGACTGCACACACAATTGGATGAAGTTTTGAGTGGAAATTCTATCATTGACTTGAGCTCTACACTCGGTCGGACAACGTCAGGCTTTACATGCAATCATTGCCCTTTGAAGGCACACGGTCGGACGAAATCGACATGGAATGCCATTATCCCCTTTGGACTAAACAAATAGTTATATGACATCGGGCATGGCATGCCCGCATGGCCCTTGGGCAACAAACACGGTCGGATGACATCAGGCATGGCATGCCATCATCGCCATAATGCCAAAGATGGGATAAGACTACATGGGGCGTGGCATGCCATCATCTCTCCTGTGCAGCACACACGGTCGGACAATGTCAGGCGGGGCATCCCATCATCGTTTTTGAAAGCATACACGATTAGACGATGTCGGCATAGCATGTTATCATCGCCCTTGGACTAAACTCACAATTGTACCACGTAGGGTGTGTCATGTCTGCATGGCCCATGGGAAGCACACTTGGTCGGATGAGGTCGAGCGTGGCATGCCATTATCTCCCTTGTGCATCACAGACGTTCGGACGACATCGGGCGTGACATGCAATCATAGCCCTTCGGAAACACACATAATCAAACGACGTTGGGCGTGGATTGCCATAATCACCCTTGGAGAGCATACACGGTCGAAGGATGCCAGGCGTGTCATGCCATCATTGCCCTTGGATGGCAGAGACAGTCGTACAACATCGGACATGGCATACAATCATCGCCCTTGGGTAACACACACGGTCGGATCACAGCGGGCATTGGATGCCATCATTACCCTGGTTCAACACAGACGGTCGAACTACTCCGGGCGTGGCATGCCATTATCGATCATGCTTGTATCATTCGTACTAATCTTATATAGATTCTAGATTTTCCCATCTTATTGTACTAGTCTTTCATTTTAATCTTAATACGACATAAATAATATTAGTTTTCTAATTTACATTTATATTATAATATATAAATAAAAATTTAATAATATTTTTTTAAAAAAAAATCAAAACAAAATTAACGATATGACCACGTAGATCTCAAAATATATGCTTAATAATTTTTTTTTGGCGTAAAACAGATATTCTACCCAAAGTTTCAATCATTTCAAGTTTAACCAAATAAAAGATTGAAACACAAAAAGCTTTTGACTAACATGTCCGATTAAGGCATTTTTTTTTTCAATTATGTTATTTTTTTGAGATCTGTTAAAGCAAACCCTCAAAGGCAGTTTGGACAAGTCAATTTTCAAAAAATATGTTTTAACCCATTCATGTTTTAATTTCCCCTAATTTTCAAGAAAATTGTAATTCTTTATTGCTATGAATCTTATAAAAGAAAATAGATTTTTGTGTTCGAAATACCTATGTAACACATATCAGAATGTATAGTTTAATGTTAGATAATCAATTTAATGAGAAAACTGTTTTATCCCATTTTATACGTTTCCCCTAATTTTGCCCAAACTATCGGACAACGTCAAGCGTTGCATTCCATCATCGCCATTGGGCAGCACATGTTGTCTGACGCCGTTAGGCCAGACATGACATCTTAGGCCTTTGACAACCACGGTGGGACGACGTCGGGCGTGGAATGATATCATCGCCCTTGGACAACTTACACTATCGGACAATGTCAAGCGTGGCATGCCATAATGGCCCTTGGACAACACACACGGCTGGACTACGTCGGACGTTCCAAGCCATCATCGCCCTTGCGAAGAATACACAGGGTCATATGATGTGGCGCGTGGCATGTCATCATCTACCTTGGACCGAATACACGGTCGGACAATGTGTTGCATAACATTTTATCATTGCCCATGGATATCAAACACGATCGAGTTACTTTGGACTTGGCAATGCTATAATAACCCCTAGGCAGCACAAACAGTTTGATGACATTAGGCGTTAAATGTCATCATTGCCTTTCGACAACATACACGATCACTATGTTGGGTGTGGTATGTTATCATCCCCCTTGAAAAGCTTGCACGATCGGATGATGTCAGGCGTGCCATGTTATCATCTCCCTTGGACAACACACACGCTAGGACGACGTCGGGCGCGACAAGTTCGCATGGCCCTTGGGCAGCACCCACAGTCGGATTACGTCGGGTGTGGCATGCCATCATCGCCCTTGGACTGAACACACCATTGGACCAGGTAGGGTGTGGCATGCCCACATGGACCTTTGGCAGCACACATGGTTGGATGAGGTTGGGCGTGGCATGCCATTATCATCCTTGTGTAGCACACACGTTCGGACGACGTCGGGCATGACATGATATCATAGCCCTTAGAAGCATAGAGGGTCGAACGACGTTGGTCTTGGCTTTCCATCTTCGCCCTTTATACAACCTACATGGTCAGACAACGTCGAGTGTGGCATGCCATCATGTCCCTTGCACAACACACATGGTCAGAGTACGCCAGGCATGGTAGGCATTCATCGCCCTTGGGAAACATAAATGGTCATGGAATGTTATCTTCGGCCTTGGATCGAATATTACTGTTGGATGATGTCAGGAATGACATGATACAATCTCCCTTGGATAGACAACAACATCGGACTACGTCATCCTTGGCAATGCTATAATCGCCTTTGGGCAGCACACACAGTCAGACAACGACGGGCGTTAAACGTAATCATTGCCATTGCACAATATACAAGGTCGGGCTACATCGGGTGTGACATTTTATCATCTTCCTTGGAAAGAATACACGATCAGACGATGTCGATCGTGGCATATTATTATCTCCCTATGACTGAACACATGATTGAACCACGTAGGGCATTACATGCCAACATGGCCCTTGGGAAGCACAAACGGTTGAATGACGTTGGGCATAGCATACCATCATTTCCATTGGGCAGCACTCATCGTCAGACGATGTCGGACATGACATGCCATCTTCGCCCTTGGACAACACACATGGCGAACGGTGTCGGGCGTGGCATGCCATTATCGCCCTCTGACAACATACACGGTCAAAATACGTCAGGCGTGGCATGCCATCACTGCTCTTGGCACGCACACATTGTCACACGATGTCAGCCATTGCAATGCCATCATTGTTCATTCAATGCACACACGATCGAATGACGTTAGGTGTGCCATGCCATCATCGCCTTAGGAAAGAATTAATAATTAGATGACGTCGGTTATGGCACGTAATCATCGCCCTTTGTCAACACAAGCAATCGGATGAAGTCGGGCGCGACATGCTCTTATGGCCCCTAGGCATCACACACGATAAGATGAAGTCGGGCGTGGCTTACCATTATCGCCGTTAGGCAGCACATGCTGTGGGACGACGCAAGGCATGGCATTCCATAATCACAATTGGGCAGCACAGGCAGTCGAACAACGCTATTTTTGACATGCCATCTTCGACTTTGGATAGCGCACACAGTTGTAAAACATTAAGCGTGGCATATCATCAATGCCTTTGGATAGCATACATGGTAAGACTACGTCGAGCATGGCATGCCATCATGGCCCTTGTACAGCACACACGGTCGGACTACGTAAGGTATGGACGAGATTCATCGCTCTTGGGAAGTATACATGGTCATGGAATGTTCTCATTGCCCTTGGATAGAATACACAGTCGGACGATATCAGGAGTGAAATGATATCATCTCCCTAGGACAGCCCACATGATCGGACTTTGTCAGCCTTGGCAATCTTATAATCGCCCTTGGGCAGTACACACAGTTGGACGACAATGGGCGTTAAATGTTATTATTGTCCTTTGACAATATACATGGTCGTACTATATCGGGTGTGAGATATTATCATCTCCCTTGGAAAGGATACACGGTTTGACGATGTCAGGGGTTACATGTTATCATCGCCCTTGGACATAACACACGATCGGAAGATGTTGGGCGTGGCATGCCCGCATGTACCTTGGGCAGCAGACATGGTTTGATGACATCCGGCGTGGGATGCCATTTTCGCCTTTGGACAACGTACATGGTGGGATGAGATTGCGTGCTATGCGATCATCGCCATCTGGAAGCACACGCGGATGGATTATGTCGGGCGTGACATGCCATCTTTTCCTTTGGACAACACACACGGTGGAACGACTTCGGCTTGGTATTCCATAATCGCACTTGGACAATATATACGGTTGGAGAACGTCAGGCGAGGCATGCCATCACGGCTCTTGTGCAGAGCACACGATCGAACGAAGTCGGGCGTGGCAGTTTATCATTTCCATTGAACAATATAGACAGGGTCGAATAACGTCGGGCATGGCATGCCATCATTGCCCTTGGACAACATAGACAAGGACATACTACGTCAGGCGTGGCATGCCATCATCGCCCATTGAAAGTATACATGACACGACAACGTCGGGTGTGGGATATTATCATCGCCTTTGGAATGCACACACAGTCTCACGATGTTGGGCTTTGCGATGCTATCATCACCCTTGGGCAGCACACACGGTTGGACTACGTATGACGTTTAATGCCATCATTTCCCTTTGGACAACACACAGAGTCGGACGACGTCGACGTGGCATGCCATCATCACCTTTGTAATGCACACATGGACGAACAATGTTGGGCGTGGCATGCTCGCATGGCCATAGGGCAGCACACACAGTCGGATGACGTCGGGCGTGGAATGCCATCATCGCCATTGGGAAGCACATGTTGTTGGAAGACGTCGACCGTGTCATGCCATCTTCACCCCTGGAATGCACAAACGGTGGGACAATGTCGGGCATGGCATGCCATCATCGCCCTTGGACAACATACACGGTCTGACTATGTCAGGCGTGGCATGACATAATGGAACTTGTCCATGACATATGGTTTGTCGAAGTTGGGCGTGGTAGGCCATCATCGCCGTTGGACAATATACATATGCTCGAAAACGTCGGGCGTGGCATGCCATCATCGCCCTAGGACTGCACACACAATTGGATGATGGTTTGAGTGGCAATTCTATCATCGACTTGAGCACTACACTCGGTCGGAAAACGTCAGGCTTTACATGCCATCATTGCCCTTTGAAAGCACACGGTCGGACGACATCGACATGGAATGCCATTATCCCCTTTGGACTACACAAATAGTTATATGACATCGGGCATGGCATGCCCGCATGGCCCTTGGGCAACAAACACGGTCGGATGACATCAGGCATGGCATGCCATCATCGCCATTATGCAAAAGATGGGATAAGACTACATGGGGCGTGGCATGCCATGATCTCTCCTGTGCAGCACACACGGTCAGACAATGTCAGGCGGGGCATCCCATTATCTTTTTAGAAAGAATACACGATTTGATGACGTCGGCATAGGATGTTATCATCGCCCTTGGACTGAACACACAATTGGACCACGTAGGGTGGGTCATGTCTGCATGGCCCATGGGAGGCACACTTGGTCGGATGAGGTCGAGTGTGGCATGCCATTATCTCCCTTGTGCATCACACACGTTCGGATGACATCGGGCGTGACATGCAATCATAGCCCTTTGGAAGCACACACAGTCGGACGACGTTGGGCGTGGATTGCCATAATCTCCTTTGGAAAGCATACACGGTCGAAGGTTGTCAGGGGTGGAATGCCATCATTGCCCTTGGATAGCAGAGACAGTCGTACAACATCGGACATGGCATACCATCATCGTCGTTGGGTAACACACACGGTCGGATCACAGCGGGCGTTGGATGCCATCATTTCCCTGGTTCAGCACAGACGGTCGAACTACGCCGGGCGTGGCATGCCATTATCGATCACGCTTGTATCATTCGTACTAATCTTATATAGATTCTAGGATTTCCCATGTTATTGTACTAGTCTTTCATTTTAATCTTAATACGACATGAATAATATTAGTTTTCTAATTTACATTTATATTATAACATATAAATAAAAATTTAATAATATTTTTTTAAAAAAAAGCAAAACAAAATTAAGGATGTGACCACGTAGATCTCAAAAAATATGCATAATAATTTTTTTTTGCGTAAAACAGATATTCTACCCAAAGTTTCAATCATTTAAAGTTTAACCAAATAAAAGATTGAATCATAAAAAACTTTTGACTAACATGTCCGATTGAGGCATTTTTTTTCTCAATTATGTTATTTTTTTGAGATCTGTTAAAGCAAACCCTCAAAGGCGGTTTGGACAAGTCAATTTTCAAAAAAACATGTTTTAACCATTCATGTTTTAATTTCCCCTAATTTTCAAGAAATTTGTAATTCTTTATTGCTATGAATCTTAAAAAAGAAAATAGATTTTTGTGTTCGAAATACCTATGTAACACATATCAGAATTTATAGTTTAATGTTAGATAATCAATTTAATGAGAAAAATATTTTATCCCATTTTATACGTTTCCCCTAATTTTGCCCAAACTATCGGACAACATCGTGCGTTGCATTCCATCATCGCCATTGGGCAGCACATGTTGTCTGACGCCGTTAGGCCAGACATGCCATCTTAGGCCTTTGACAACCATGGTGGGACGACGTCGGGCATGGAATGATATCATCGCCCTTGGACAACTTACACTATCGGACAATGTCGAACGTGACATGCCATAATGGGCCTTGGACAACACACACGGCCAGACTACGTCGAACGTTCCAAGCCATCATCTCCCTTGCATAGCATACACAGGGTCATATGATGTGGCGCGTGGCATGTCATCATCTACCTTGGACCGAATACACGGTCGGACAATGTCTGGCATAACATTTTATCTTTTCCCATGGATATCACACACGATCGAGTTACGTCGGACTTGGCAATGCTAAAATAACCCTTGGGCAGCACAAACAGTTGGACGACATTTGGCGTTAAATGTCGTCATTGCCCTTTGACAGCATACACGATCACTATGTTGGGTGTGGTATGTTATCATCCCCCTTGAAAAGCATGCACGATCGGATGATGTCAGGCGTGCCATGTTATCATCTCCCTTTGACAACACACACGATAGGACGACGTCGGGCGCGACATGCTCGCATGGCCCTTGGGCAGCACCCACAGTCGGCTTACGTCAGGTGTGGCATGCCATCATCGCCCTTGGACAACACACATGGTGGGATGACATCAAGCGTCTCATTCCATCATCACCCTTGGACATCATACACAGGGATGAACGATGTCTAGCATCACTTGTCATCACTGCCCTTGGAAAGCATACACGGTTACACGATGTCGGGAGTGACATTTTATCATTGCCTTTGGACTGCACACACGCTCAGCCAACGTTGGGTGTGGTAATGTTAGAATCTTCCTTGGGTAGCACACGTGGTTGGAAAAAGTAGGGCGTTTAATGCCCTCCAATATTTGCCTTTGGAAAGAACACATTGTAGGACAACGACGACATGGCATGTCTCATCGCCTTTGGACTGCACACATGGACGGACGACGTTAAGCGTGGCATGTTGCATGGCCCTTTGGTAGCACAAACGAACAGATGATGCTGTGCGTGGCATGCCATTATCTCCATTAGGAAGCATATGCGATCAAACGGCATCGGGCCTGACATGTTATCATCGCCCTTGGAAAGCAGACATGATCGGACGACGTCACGCGTGGCATGCCACAACGGCCCTTGGGAAGCACACACGGTCTAATGATGTAAGACATTACAATCCGTCATCGCAATTGTGCAGCACACGCAGTTGGATGTCATCTCGCGTGCATGCCCTGATGAACCTTAGCCAGCTCATCCGGTAGAACGACGTCTGCATGGCATGCCATCGTGTCCCTTGTCCAGCACATACGATTAGACAACGATTGCAAATGCTATCATCGCCAATGGGTAGCATACACGGTTGGACGACATCAGGCATCAAATGTCATCATTGCCCTTTGGAAAACACAAATGGTAGGACGACATCAATGTGGCATGCGATCATCGCCTGTTGACTACACACATGGATAGTCTACATTGTGTGTGACATGACATTATTGTCCTTGTGCAGCACACACGGTTGAACGACGTTGGGCATTAGATGCCATCATTGCTCTTAGACAACACACACGTTCGGATGACGTCGACCGTGGCATGCCATCATCTCCCTTTGACGGCTTAAGTGATACGACTATGTCGGGCGTGGCATGACAATCTCCCTTGGGAAGCACACACTGTTGGGCAATGTCGGGCGTGGCATCCCATCAGCACCCTTGGAAAGCATACACGATCGGACGAAATCGGGCGTGGCATATTATAATCGCCCTATGACTGAACACATGATTGGACCACGTAGGGGCAGCACACATTGTCGGATGAAGTAAGGAGTGACGTTCCATCTTCGCACTTCGACATCACACACAGTGGGAAGATGTAGGGCATGGAAATCCATCATCTCCTTTGGACACTAATACATAGTCGGAGTACATCGAGCATGGCATGCCATCAAGGCCCATGTCCAGCACACACGGTCAGATGACGTACAGCGTGGAAATTCTATCATCGACCTTTGACAGCTGACGCAGTCCAACAACGTTATGCATTAAATGTCATCATTTCCATTTGGACAGCACATACAGTCAGACGATGTCGACGTAGTATGCCATCATTGCCTTTGGAATGCACACACAGAAAAACGACGTCGGGCGTGGCATGCCATTATTGCCCTTGTGCAGAACACACGGTCAGACGAAGTCAAGCGTTAGATGCAATCATTGTCCTTGGATAGAATACAAGGTCGAACGACGTTTGACATTGCATGCCAGCATGGTCCTTGGGAAGCACATACTGTCGGATGACGTTGCGTGGCATGCCATCATCGCCTTCGACAGCACACATGATTAGATTACGTCGGGCAGGGCATCCCATCATCATTTTGGAAAGCATACACGATTAGACGACATCGGGGTGTGGCATGCCCATATGGCCCTTTGGCAGCACACATGGTTGGATGAGATCGGGCGTGGCATGCCATTATCGTCCTTGTGCACCACACACTTTCGGACGACATCGGGCATGACATGCAATCATAGCCCTTAGAAGCAAATAGGGTCGAACAACGTCGGGCTTGGCGTGCTATCATCGCCCTTTGGACCGCTTACATGGTAAGACAAGGTCGATCGTGGCATGCAATCATGTCCCTTTCATAGCACACACGGTCGGACTACATCAGGCATGGCAGGCATTCATCTCCCTTGGGAAGCATATATGGTCATGTAATGTTATCATCGTCCTTGGAGAGAATACATGGTCGAACGACGTCAGGAATGGCATGATATCATCCCCCTTGGACAGCCCACACGATCGGACTACGTCAGCCTTGGCAATGCTATAATCGCCCTTGGAAAGCACACAGAGTCGGACGACGACGGGCGTTAAAAGTGATCAATGCCCTTGGACAATATACATAGTCGGACTACATCGGGGGTGACATGTTATCATCTCCCTTGGAAAGAATACAGGATTGGACAATATCAGGCGTTACATGTTCTCATCGCCCTTGGACATCACACACGAACGGAGGATGTCGGGCGTCGCATGCACGCATGTCCCTTGGGCAGCACACATGGTTGGATGACATCAGGCATGGGATGCCATCATTGCCTTTGGACAACATACATGGTGGCACGAGATCGTCCATGCTATGATATCATCGCCATTGGGAAGCACACTCGGTCGGATGACGTCGAGCGTGACATGCCATCTTTGACCTTTGATAGCACAAACTGTGGGATAACTTCAGAGTGGTATGCCATTATCGCAGTTGGACAGCATATACGGTTAGACAACGTCAGGCGTTGCATGTTATCATCGACCTTGGACTGCACACATGGCGTGGCATGCTATCATCGCCCTTGGATAGCATATATGGTAGAACTACATCAGGCATGGCATTCCATCATCGCCCTTGGAATGAAAACACGGTTGGATGATGTCAGGGATGGCATGCCATCATTTTAATTGAACAACATACACACGGTTGGACTACGTCTGTAGGAATTCATCTCCCTTAGAAAGCATACACAGGGTCGCACGCTTTCAGGCATATAATGTAATCATCGCCCTAGGATAGAATACACAGTTGGACGATGTCAAGAATGACATGTGATCATCTCTCTTGGACAGCACACACGGTCGGACTACATTAGCCTTGGCAATGCTATAATTTCCCTTGGGCAGCACATACAATCGGACGACGACGGACGTTAAATGTGATCATTGCACTTGGACAATATACGTTGGCAAACTATGTCGGTTGTGACATGTTATCATCACCCTTGGAAAGTATACACAATGGGACGATGTCGGGCGTTACAAGTTATCATCGCCCTTTGAAATCACAAACAATCATACGCTGTTAGGTGTGGCATGCCCGCATGACCCTTGGTCGGCACACATGGTTGGATGACGTCAGGCGTGGGATGCCATCATTGCCTTTGCACAACATACATGGTGGGAAGAGATCGTGCATTATATGCCATCATTGCCATTTGAAAGCACAAGCGGTCGGATGACGTCGGGCGTGACATGCCATCATTTCCGTTTGATAACACATACGGTGGGACGACTTCGACGTGGTATGCCATCATCGCACTTGGACAACATATTCTATTGGAGAACGTTAGGTGAGGCATGCCATTATGAACCTTGGGCAGAACACACGGTCGGACAACGTCGGGCGTTGGATGCCATTTCCCTGGGGCAGCACAGACGATCGGAATATTCCGCGCGTGGCATGCTATTATTGATTATGGTTATCTTATTTGAACTAATCTAATATATCTTCTAGATTTTCCCATTGTGTTGTACTAGTCTTTAATTTTTTTACTTAAAACGGCACGAAGCATATTACTTTTCTAGTTTTACAATAATATTATTCTATATAAATAAAGATATATTAATACTTTTTTTAAAAAAATTACACCAAATTATGGATATGACAAAGTAGATCTCAAAAATATGCTGAATAAAAACAAAATTGCGTCAAACGGATATTCGAGCCAAATGTTTCAATCATTTGAAGTTTCACTCAATCTAAGATTGAAGCTCAAAAAAAGTAGTTGTAAATTTGTGAAATTTCAAGCGGCCATAACTTTTGACTCGGATGTCTGATTGAGGTAAATTTTTATCTAAATATAGTTATTTTTTTAGATCTACCGAACAAATCACCATGGACGGTTTGGACGAGTCAATTTTCCAAAAAACATCTTTTTGACCATTCAATTTTTAATTTCCCTTAATTTTGAAAAAAAATATTATTCTTTATTGCTATGAATCTGATAAAAGAACATAGATTTTTGAGTTAGAAATACCTTAGTAAAATATCTGAGAATGTCCAATTTAATGTTAGATAATATATTTTATGATTAAAATGTTTTATCCCGTTCAATTTAACATTTCCCTTAATTGTGTACACATGGGCGAACGATGTCGAGCATGGCATACCATCATCGGCATTATGCAGCACACGCAGTCAGACGACGTTAGGCGTCAAATGCCATCTTTTCCCTTGGATAGAAAACACGATGGGAAAACGTCGGGTTTGGCATTCCATCATCGCCCTTGGACTACAAACATAGTTAGATGAAGTCTAGCGTTGCATGCCTTCATGTCCCTTGGACAACAGACACTGTCGGACTACGTCGAGCGTGGTAGGCCATCTTCGCCCTTAGGAAGTATACACAGGTTCGAATGATGTCGGTCGTGGCATGATATTATCGCCCTTGGACAACATACACGATTGGAAGACGTCGGGCATGTCATTTTATCATCGCCCTTTGAAAGCAGACACGATCGCACTACGTCTTGCGTAGCAATGCTTTAATCACCCTTGGGCAGCACAAATGGTCGGACGACGTCGAGCGTTAGTTGCCATTATTTCCCTTGGACAACATAAACAGTTGGACTACATCGGGTGTGTCATGTTATCATCTACCTTCGAACCATACATGATCGAATGACGTAAGGCATAACATGTTATCATCGCCCTTGGAATGCACACACGATAGAACAACGTCAGGCGTGGCATGCCCGCATGGAATTTGGGCGCCACACACGGTCAGATGATGTCGGGCGTGGAATGCCATCTTCGCCATTGGGAAACACACACGGTCGGATGACGTTGGGTGTGACATGCAATCTTTGCCCTTGAAAAGCACACACTGTGTGACGACGCTGGGCATGGAAAGGCATCATCGCCAATACACAGGATACACGGTTGGACTACGTCAGGCGTTACATGCCATCATGGCCTTCGTCCAGGACACACGATCGGAAAATGTCGGCGGTGGCAATGCAATCATCGCTCTTGGAATGTACACACGGTCAGATGACGTAGGACATGACATGTTATCTTCGCCATTTGAGAGCACACACAATCGGACGACTACGGGCATGGCATACCCGCATGGCTCTTTGGCAGCACAAATGGTTAGAATACGTCGGGCGTGGCATGTCATCATTGCCATTCAGCAGCACATACAGTCAGAACTAGAATACCATCATCTCCATTGGGTAGTACACGTAGTTGGATGATGTCAGGTGTGACATGCCATCTTCGCCCTTGGACAACACACATGGTGGGATGACATCAGGCGTCTAATGCCATCATCACCCTTGGAAAACATACACAGGGATAGACGATGTCAAGCATGGCTTTCATTCATCGCCCTTGGAAAGCATACACGGTCGAAGGAAGTCGGGAGTGACAGTTTATCATTGCCTTTGGACTGCACATACGCTTAGACGATGTTATGTGTGGTAATGTTAGAATCTCCCTTGGGCAGCACACATGGTCAGAAATAGTAGGGCGTTTAATGCCATCAAATATTTCCCTTAGGATAGAACACATGGTTGGACAACGACTACATGGCATGTGTCATCGCCTTTGGACTACACACATGGACAAACGACATCAAGCGTGGCATGCTCGCATAGCCCTTGAGTAGCACACACAAACGGATGACGTCGTGCGTGTCATGTCATTATCTCAGTTAGGCAGCACATGCGATTAGAGGACATCAGGCGTGGCATGTTATCATCGCCCTTGGAAAGCACACATGATCGGACAACGTTAGGCGTGGCATGCCCGCATAGCCCTGGGGTAGCACACACAGTGTAATGACATCGGACATGGTAATCCATCATTGAAATTATGCATTACATGTGGTCGAACGACATCTCTCATGGCATGCCCTCAGGGACCTTGGCCATCACACCCTGTCAAATGATGTCTGGCGTGGCATGCCATCGTGGCCCTTTGCAAGCACACACGATTAGATGACCTTTGCCAATGCTATCATTGCCCTTGGGTAGCATACACAGTTGGATGACGTCGGCCATCAAATGTCTTCATTGCCCTTTGGACAACATAAATGGTAGGACAAAGTCGACGTGGCATGCCACAATCGCCTTTTGACTACACACAAGGATAGTTTACGTCATGTGTGACATGCCATTAATGTACTTGTGCAGGACACACGGTCGAACGAGGTCGGGTATTAGATGCAAACATTTCTCTTAGACAACACAGACGGTCGAATGACGTCGATGGTGGCATGCCATCATCTCCCTTTGATGGCTTAAGTGATCCGACTATGTCGGGCGTGGCATGCCAATCTCCCTTGGGAAGCACACACCGTTGGGCAATGCCGGGCCTGTCATCCCATCAGCACCCTTGGAAAGCATACACGATCGGACGAAATCGGGCGTGGAATATTATAATCTCCCTATGGGTGAACACATGATTGGACCACGTAGGGCGTTACATGCCCACATTGCCCTTGGGAAGCACGTGCGATGGAATGACGTCGCGCGTGGCATGCCATTATCGCCTCGTGCAGCACACACGTTCGGACAACTTCATGGATGATATTCCATCATCGCCATTGGGTAGCGCACACATTCAGAAAACGTCGGGCGTGGCATGCCATCATTGCCCTCGGAAAGAATACCAAGTCTGGCGATGTCGGGCATGGCATGCCATAATCGCCCTTGAACAACTTACATGGATGGACTACGTCGAGAATGGCATGTGATTTTCTCCCTTTGAATGAACACATAGTCAGAGGATATTGGGCGTGGCATTCCATCATCGCAATTGGAAAACAAAAACAGGGTCAAACGATGTCGGTTGTGGCATTCCATCATCCCAATTGGACAGAACAAACGATCAAACTACATCGAGCATTGCATGACATGATGCCCCTTGGGCAGCATACATGGTCTCACGACATCGACCGTGGCAATGTCATCATCGCCCTTGATATGCACACATGATTGAAGGACGTCACGCTTGGCATACCATCATCTCCCTTGAAAAGCATACACGATCGGACGATGTTGGGCATGGTATGTTATCAATGTTCTTGAAGAGCACACACGATTGAAAAATGTCTTGCATGTCATGTCTGCATGGACCTTGGGCAGCATACATGGTCGTATGATGTCAGGAATGGCATGCCATCATCTACATTGTGCGGCACACGCGGTTGGACAATATTGAGCATGACATGCAATCTTCGCCCTTGGACTGCACACACAGTGGGACGACGTCGGGCGTGACATGCCATCATCGCCCCTGGACAACATAAAAGGTCGAACTACTTCGGGCGTGGAATGCCATCATTGCCCTTGGACAACATAGAGAAGGACAGACTACGTCGGGCGTGGCCTGCCATCATCGCCCTTGGAAAGTATACACGACCAGACAATGTCGGGTGTGGGATATTATCATCGCCATTGGAATGCATACAGAGTCTCACGATGTTGGGCGTTGCGAAGCTATCATCACCCTAGGGCAGCACACACGGTCAAACTACGTATGACTTTTAATGCCATCGTTGCCCTTTGGACTGCGCAAACAGTCGGATGACGTCGACGTGGCATGTCATCATCACCTTTGGATTGCACACACGGACGAATAATGTCGGGCGTGGCATGCTCGCATGGCCATTGGGCAGCACACACAGTCGGATGATGTCGGGCGTGGAATGCCATCATCGCCATTGTGAAGCACACGTGGTCGGATGACATCGACCGTGTCATGCCATCTTCACCCTTGGAATGCACAAACGGTGGGACAATGTCGGGCATGGCATGCCATCATCGCCCTTGGACAACATACACGGTCATACTATGTCAGGCGTTCCATACCATCATGTACCTTGTCCAGCACACATTGTTGGACGAGGTTCGGCATGGAAGGCCATCATCTCCCTATGACTTCATTTATAGGTTCGGACAACGTCGGGCGTGGCATGACATCATCGCTCTTAGAGAGCATACACGGTCAGACAACGTCGGACATTGCATATTATCATTGCACTTGGACATCACACACAATTGGATGAAGTTGGGCGTGGCAATTCTATCATCGGCCTTGGGCACTAAACTCGGTCGAACGACGTCAGTCTTCACATGCCATCATCGCTATAGGAAAGCACACGGTCGGACGACATTGACGTGGAATGCCATCATTTCCTTTGGACTACACAAATAGTTAGATGAGGTCGGGCGTGGCATGCCCGCATGGATCTTGGGCAACACACGGTCAGATGATATCAGACGTGGCATTCTATCATTACCATTGGGCAACAGTTGCGATCAGACTACATTGGGCGTGGCAAACCATCATATCTCTGTGAAGCACACACAGTCGGATAATGTCTTGCATAGAATCCCATTATCATTTTTGAAAGCACACACGATCAGACGATGTCGTCATGACATGTTATCATCGCCCTTGGACTTAACACACAATTATACTACGTAAGGTGTGGCATGTCCATTATCGCCCTTGTGCATCACACACAATCGGACGACGTCGAGCGTGACATGCAATCATAGCCGTTTGGAAGCACACACAGTCGGACGACGTTGGGCGTGGCATGAAATCATCACCTTTGGAAAGCATACACGATTGAAGGACGTCAGGCGTGGCATGCCATTTTTGACCTTGGATAGCACACACTGTGGGATGACTTCGGCGTGGTATGCCATCATCGCATTTGGACAGCATATACGGTTGAAGAACGTCTGGCGTGGCATGTTATCATCGACCTTGGACTGCACACACTGCGTGGCATGCTATTATTGCCCTTGGATAGCATATATAGTAGAACTACATCGGGCGTGGCATTCCATCATCGCCCTTGGAATGAAAATACGGTCGGATGATGTCAGGCATGGCATGCCATTATTTTAATTGGATGAGATACACATGGTTGGTCTACGTCAGGCATTGCAGGAATTCATAGCCCTTAGAAAGCATAAACAGGGTCGCATGCCGTCAGACATATAATTTAATCATCGCCCATGGATAGAATACACAGTTGGACGGCATCAGGAATGACATGTTATCATCTCTCTTGGACAACACACACGATCGGACTACGTCAGCCTTGGCAATGCTATAATCTCCCTTGGTCAGCACATACAATCGAACGACGACGGGCATTAAATGTGATCATTGCTCTTGGACAATATACATGGTCGGACTACGTCGGGTATGATATGTTATCATAACCCTTGGAGAGTATACCTTATTGGACGATGTCGGGCATTATAGGTTATCATCGCCCTATGACATCACACACGATCGTACGATTTGGGGCATGACATGCCCGCATGGCCCTCGGGTAGCACACATGGTTGGATGACGTGAGGCATGGGATGCCATCATCTTTTTTTGACAGCATACATAGTGGGACTATATCGTGCATGGTATGCCATAATCACCATTGGGAAGCACAATCGGTTGGATGATGTAAGCTGTGACATGCAATCTTTGCCCTTGGAAAGCACGCACGTTGGGAGGACTTCGGCGTTGTATGCCATCATCGCACTTTGACAGCATATACGGTTGGAGAACGTCATGCGAGGCATGACATCATGGCTCTTGTCCAGAACACACGGTCGAACGACGTCAGGCGTGGTAGGCCATGATCGCCCTTGAACAACATAGACAGGGTCGAATAACAACAGGTGTGGCATACCATCATTGCCCTTGGACTACAAACCCAGTTGAACGGTGTTGGGCTTTGCATGTTATCATCGCCCTTATACTGCACTTACGATCGGATGACGTTGGGCATGGTAATACTATCATTGCCCTTGGGCACCACACACGGTCGGATATCGTCAGGCGTTAAATGCCATCATTGCCCTTAGACAGTACACACGGTCGAACAACGTCGACATAGCATGCTATTATCGCCTTTGGATTGCACACACAGACGAACGACGTCGGGCGTGGCATGCAATCATCGCCATTGTGAAGCATACACAAGTGGATGAAGATTAGCGTAGCATGCAATCATGGCGCTTGAAAAGCACACACGGTCGTACTATGTCAGGCGTGGCATGCCGTCATCACCCTTGGATAGTATATACGGTAGAACTACGTACGATATTGCAAGACATCATCACCCTTGGAATGAACACACGGTCGGATGATGTCATCCATGGTATGCCATCATCGCAATAAGACAACATACACAAGGTTGAACGACGTTGGGCATGCCATGCCATCATCGCCCTTGGGAAGCACATACCATCAGATGATATCTTTCGTGTCAATGCCATCACGCCCTTGGATAGCACACACGATCGGACTACATCGGTTGTGGAATGAGATCATGGCCCTTGGGAAGCACACACGTTCAGATGACATCGGGCATGGCATGCCATCATCGCACTTGGGCAGCACACATGGTAGAATGGCGTTGGGCGTTAAATGCCATCATTTCCCTGGGGTATCAAAGACGATCGGAATATGCCGGGCGTGGCATGCCATATCTATCATGGTTGTCGCATTCGAACAATTGTAATATATCTTCTAGATTTTCCCATCGTATTGTACTAGTCTTTCATTTTTAACTTAATATGGTAGGAAGCATATTACTTTTCTAGTTTTACATTTATATTATTTTATATAAATAATGATATATTAATATTTTTTTAAAAAAAAATAAACCAGATTATTGATATGATAATGTAGATCTCTAAAATATGCAGAATAAAAACAAAATTGTGTCAAATTGATATTTGAGCCCAAAGTTTCAATCATTTGAAGTTTCACTAAATCAAAGGTTGAAGCTCAAAAATAGTAGTTGTAAAATTGTGAGATTTCAAGCGGCCATAACTTTTGACTCAGATGTCAGATTTTGGTAAATATTTATCTCGATATGGTTATTTTTTTGAGATCTACGGAACAAATCGCCATAGGCGGTTTGGATGATTCAATTTTCCAAAAAACTTCTTTTAACCCATTGAATTTTTAACTTCCCCAATTTTAATGAAAATTGTTATGCTTTATTTCTATGAATCTTATAAAAGAAAATAGATTTTTGAATTCGAAATTCCTTTGTAACACATCTGAGAATGTCAAATTTAATGTTAGAGAATATATTTTATGATTAAAAGATTTTATCCCGTTTAATTTAACATTTCCCTTAATTTTGCACACATGGTCGGACGACATCATGCGTCACATGCCTTCTTTTCCCATGGATAGCAAACACGATGGGACGACGTCGGGCGTGGTATGCCATCATCTCCCTTGGACTGCATACAGAGTCTGATGAAGTCTAGCGTGGACTGCCATCATCCTCCTTGGACAACACACACAATCGGACTACGTCGGGCGTGGCATGCATTCATCGCCCTTGGACAGGATACACGATTGGAAGATGTCGGGCATGTCATGTTATCATCTCCCTTGGACAACACACACGATCGCACTACATCTGGTGTAGCAATGCTATAATCACCCTTGGGCAGCACACAAGGTCGGACGATGTCAAGCGTTAAATTTCATCATGCCCTTGGACAGCATAAACGGTTGGACTACGTCGGGTATGTCCTATTATCATTTTCCTTAAAAGCATACACAATCGAACGACGTCAGGCGTACCATGTTATCTTCACCATTAAAATGTACACACGATCTGACAACGTCGGGCGTGGCATGCCTGTATGGCAATTGGGCAGCACACACGGTCAGATGACATCGGGCGTGGAATGCCATCTTCACCATTGGGAAGCACACACAGTCGGGCATATCATTTTTTCATCGCCCATGGATATCACATACGATCGAACTATGTCGAGCTTAGAAATGCTATAATAACCCTTTGGCAGCACAAACAGTCGGACGACATCGGGAATTAAATGCCATCATTGCCCTTGGACAACATACACGGTCAGACTATGTTGGGTGTGGTATGCTGCATCACTCTTGGAAAGCATGCACGATCGGATGACGTATGGCGTGCCATGTTATCATCGCCATTGGACAACACGCACGATCGAAGGATGTCGGGCGTGGCATGCTCGCATTTCCCTAAGGAAGAACCCACAGTCGGATACGTCTGGCGTGGCAGGCCATCATCTCCCTTGGAAAGCACACACGGTGGAATGACGTCAGGCGTGGCATGCAATAATCTCCCTTGGACAGCATACACGATAAGACTACGTCGGGCATGGCATACCATCATGGACCATGGCCAGAATATACTGTCGGGTGTGGTTGACCATTATCATCATTGGACAACATACATAGGGTAGGACAACATCGGGCGTGTGATGCCATCATCACCCTTGGACAACATACACTATCGCATGACATCGAGCGTGGCATGATATCCTATCCCTTGGACTGTACAAACGTTTCGACGTTTGCCGTGGCAATGCTATCGCCCTTGTGCAACACTCATGATGGAACGACGTCGATGTGGCATGCCGGCATTGCCTTTGGAATGTACACACGAATGGATAATGTCGGGCGTTGCATGAAATCATCGCCCTTGTGCACCATACACGATCGGACAATGTCGGTTGCGGTAATGCCATCATCGCCCTTGGAATGCACATACGATGGGATGACTTTGGGAATGGAATGCCATCATTTGCTTTGGAGAGTATACATAATATGACAATATTGGGCATGGCATGTTATCATTGCCCTTTGACAACACACTCGATCGGACGACGTCGGGCGTCATGTGCATTCAAGGCCATTGGGCAGCACACGTTGTCGAATGAGGTCAGGAGTGACGTTCCATCTTCGCACTTAGACAACACACATAGTGGGAAGATTTTGGGCATGGCAATCCATCAACGTACTTGGACACTAATACATGGTCGGAGTACATCGGGCATGGTATGCCATCATGGCCCTTGTCCAGCACACACGGTCGGATGACATAGAGAGTGGCAATTCAATCATCGATCTTGGGCAGCAGACGCAGTCCAAAAACGTTATGCGTTAAATGTCATCATTTCCCTTTGGAAAACACATACAGTCAGACGACGTCGACGAAGTATGCCATCATTGCCTTAGGAATGCACACACAGAAAAACGACGTCGGGCGTGGCATGCCATTATTGCCCTTGTGTAGAACACACGTTCAGACGACGCCAAGCGTTAGACGCAATCATTGTCCTTGGACAGAACACAGGGTCGAACGACGTTTGACATGGCATGCCAGCACGGTCCTTGGGAAGAACACACGGTCGGATGACGTTGAGCGTGGCATGCCATTATTGTCCTGTGCAGCACACACGTTCGGACGACATCGGGCAAGACATGCAATCATAGCCCTTAGAAGCACAAAGGGTCGAACAACGTCGAGCTTGTCTTGCTATCATCGCCCTTTGGACCACTTACATGGTAAGACGAGGTCGAGCGTGGCATGCAATCATGTCCTTTTCATAGCACACACGGTCAGACTACGTCAGGCATGGCAGGCATTCATCTCCCTTGGGAAGCATATATGGTCATGGAATGTTATCATCGTCCTTGGATAGAATACATGGTCGAACGACGTCGGGAATGACTTGATATCATCTCCCTTGGACAGCACACAAGATCGGACTACGTCAGCCTTGGCAATGGTATAATCGCCCTTGGGCAGCACACAGAGTCGGACGACGACAGGCATTAAATGTGATCATTGCCCTTGGAAAATATACATGGTCGGACTACATATGGTGTGACATGTTATCATCTCCCTTGGAAAGAATACAGAATTGGACAATGTCGGGCGTTACATGTTTTTATCGCCCTTAGACATCACACACGATCGGAACATGTTGGGCGTGGCATGCCCGCATGTCCCTTGGGTAGCACACATGGTTGGATGATATCAGGCATGGGATGCCATCATTTATATTTGAGAGCATACATGGTGGGAAGATATTGTGCGTGGTATGCCATAAACACCATTCGGAAGAAAAAACGGTCGGATGATGTCAGGCGTGACACTCCATCTTTGCCCTTGGAAATCACACACGTTGGGAGGACTTCGGCGTGGTATGCCATCATCGCACTTGGACAACATATACGGTTGGAGAACGTCATGCGAAGCATGCCATCATGGCCCTTTGCCAGAACACGCGGCCGAACGACGTCGGGCGTGGCAGGCCATCATCGCCCTTGAACAACATAGACAAGTTCGAATAACATTAGCCGTGGCATACCATCATCGCCTTTGGACTACGTACCCACTTGAACGATGTTGGGCTTGGCCTGTTATCATCGCCCTTGGACTGCACTTACAGTCGGATGATGTTGGGCATGGTAATGTTATCATCGCCCTTGGGATACACACACAGTCGGATGTCGTTAGGCGTGGAATGCCATCATTGCCCTTTAGACAGTAGACACGATCGCCCTTGGACAGCATACATGATTGGAAGACGTCGGGCATGTCATGTTATCATCGCCCTTGGACAACACACACGATCGCACTACGTCTTGTGTAGCAATGCCATAATCACCCTTGGGCAGCACGAAAGGTCGGACGACGTCAAGCGTTAAATATCATCATTGCCTTTGGACAGCATAAACGGTTGGACTACGTCTGGTATGTCCTGTTATCATTTTCCTTAAAATCATACAAGTCGAACGACGTTAGGCGTACCATGTTACCTTCACCCTTGGAATGTACACACGATTTGACAACGTCGGGCGTGGCATGTCAATATGGCACTTGGGAGGCACACACGGTCAGATGACATTGGGCGTGGAATGCCATCTTCACCATTGGAAAGCACACACGGTCAGGCAACGTTGGGCGTGCCATGCCATCTTCGCCCTTATGTAGTACAAACGGTGGGACGATATTGGGCATGGCAAGCCATCATAGCCCTTAGACAACATACAAGATCGGACTACGTGAGGCGTGGCATGCGATCATGACCATTGTCTAGGACACATGATAAAACGATTTCAGTCGTGGTAATGAAATCATATCTCTTGGAATGTACACACGGCCAGATGACGTCGGGCGTGACATGCCATTATCGCCATTTGGTAGCACATACGGTCAGACAAGGCATACCATCATTTCAATTGGGAAGCACACGCAGTCGGACGACATCAGGCGTGACATGCCATTTTCTCCCTTGGACAAAACATATGTTGATATGACATTAGGCGTTACATGCCATCATCACCCTTGGACAACATTCATAGGGATGGACGATGTCGAGCATGGCTTGCCATCATCTCACTTGGAAAGCATACATGGTTCGACGAAGTCTGGAGTGAAATTTTATCATTGTCTTTGGACTACACACACGCTCAGACGACGTTGAGTGTGGTAATGTTAGAATCTCTCTTGGGTAGCACACATGGTCGGAAAAAGTAGGGCGTTTAATGCCATCCAATATTTCCCTTAGGAAAGAACACATGGTAGGACAACGACTACATGGCATGTATCATCGCCTTTGGACTACACACATGGACAGACGACGTCAAGCCTGGCATGCCCGCATAGCCCTTTGGTAGCACATGCGATTAGACGACCTCGGGCGTGGCATGTTATCATCGCCCATCGTTGCAATTGTGCAGCACATGTGGTCGGACGACATCTCACATGGCATGCCCTCATGGACCTTGGATATCACACCCGGTCGAATGACGTCTTGCGTGGCATGCCATCGTGGCCCTTCGACAGTACACATGGTTAGACGACGTTTTCTGCCATCGTGGCCCTTGGGTAGCATACACGGTTGGACGATGTTGGGCATCAAATGTCATCATTGCCCTTTGGACAACATAAATGGTAGGACAAAGTCGAACGTGGCATGCCATCATCGCTTTTCGACTACACACACTGATAGACTACGTCGTGTGTGACATGCCATTAATGTCCTTGTCTAGCACACAATGTCGAAAGACGTCGGACGTTAGATGCCATCATTGCTCTTAGACAACACACACGGTCAGAAAAAGTCGACCGTGGCATGCCATCATCTCCCTTTGACGGCTTACGTGATCAGACTATGTCGGGCGTGGCATGCCAATCTCCTTGGGAAGTACACACCGTTGGGCAATGCCGGGAGTGGCATCCCATTAGCACCCTTGGAATGCATACACGATCGGACGAAATTGGGGGTGGCATATTATAATCACCTTATGACTGAACACATGATTGGACCATGTAGGGAGTTACATGCCCACAAAGCTCTTGGGCAGCACATGCGATCGAATAACGTCGGTCGTGGCGTGCCATTATCGCCTCGTGCAGCACATACGTTTGGAACACTTCAGGCATGACATTCCATCATCGCCCTTGGTCAGCGCACATGGTCAGAAAATGTCGGGCGTGGCATGCCATCATCGCCCTTGGAAAGAATACCAAGTCTGACGATGTCGGACATGGCATGCCATAATCTCCCTTCAACAACTTACATGGTTAGACTACGTCGAGCGTGGCATGTTATTTTCTCCCTTTGAATGAACACACAATCAGAGGATATTGGGCATGGCATTCCATCATCGTAATTGGAAAACAAAAACACGGTCAAACGATGTAGAGTGTAGCATTCCATCATCGCCCTTGGACATCATATCGTATCAGACGACGTCAAGCATGCCATGCCATCATTGCCCTTGGGAAACACCCAGAGTCAGACAAAGTAAGGCGTGGCATGGCATCATTGCCCTTGGGCAGCATACACGGTCGAACTACGTCGGGCGTGGCATGCCAGCATTTCCCTTGTATAACACAGATGGTCGTACCACATCAGGTGTTTCATGTTATCATCGCCCATAGTTAGTAGACACGGTCAGACGACATCATCTGTGGAAATGCCATGATCCCAATTGAACAGCACACACGGTCAGACTACGTCTGGCATGGCATGACATGATGTCGCTTGGACAGCATACATGGTCTGATGACATCGACCATGGCAATGTCATTATCGCCCTTGGTATGCACACAGGGTCTAACGACGTCACTCTTGGCATGCCATCATCACCCTTGTAAAGCATACACGATCGGACGATGTTGGGCGTGGCATGTTATCAGTGTTCTTGAAGAGCACACACGATTGAAAGATGTCGGGCATGTCTTGTCTGCATGGACCTTGGGAAGCATACGTAGTCGTATGATGTCAGGCATGGCATGCCATCATCTACATTGTGCGGCACACGAGGTTGGACAATGTTGAGCATGACATGCAATATTCGCCCTTGGACTGCACACACATTGGGACGACGTCGGGCGTGACATGTCATCATCGCCCTTGGACAACATACACAGTCGAACTACATTGGGCGTGGCATGCCATAATTGCCCTTGGACAACATAGACAAGGACAGACTACGTCGGGCGTGGCATGCTATCATCGCCCTTGGAAAGCATACACGACCAGACAACGTCGGGTGTGGGATATAATCATTGCCTTTGGAATGCACACACCGTCTCACGATGTTGGGCGTTGCGATGCTATCATCGGCCTTGGGCAGCACACACGGTCAGACTATGTATGACATTTAATGTCATCATTGCCCTTTCGACAGCACACACAGTCGGACGATGTCGACGTGGCATGCCATCATCCCCTTTGGATTGCACACACGGATGAACAATTTCGGGCGTGGCATGCTCACATGGCCATTGGGCAGCACACACAGTCGCATGACATCGGGTGTGGAATGCAATCATCGCCATTCGGAAGCACATGTCGTTGGATGATGTCCTTTGTGTCATGCCATCTTCACCCTTTGAACGCACAAACGGTGGGACAATGTCAGGCATGTCATGCAATCATGGCCCTTGGACGACATACACGGTCAGACTATGTCAGGCGTGGAACGCCATCATGGACCTTGTCAAGCACATATGGTTGGACGAGGTTGGGCGTGGCAGGCCATCATCGCCGTTGGATAACATACATCGGTTTGGACACGTCGGGCTTGACATGCCATCATCGCCCTTTGAATGTACACGGTCGGACGACATCGACATAGAATACCATCATCCCCTTTGGACTACACAAATAGTTATACGACGTCGGGCGTGTCATGCATGCATGGCCCTTGGGCAACAAACACGGTCGGATGACATCAGGCGTGGCATGCCATCATCGCCATTGGTCAAAAGATGCGATAAGACTACATGGGGCGTGGCATGCCATGATCTCTCCTGTGCAGCACACAAGGTCGGACAATGTCAGGCGGGGCATCCTATCATCGTTTTGGAAAGCATACACAATTAGACGATTCGGCATAGCATGTTATCATCGCCCTTGGGTTGAACACACAATTGGACCACGTAGGGTGTGTCATGTCTGCATGGCCCATGGGAAGCACACATGGTCGGATGAGGTCGGTCGTGGCATACCGTAATCTCCCTTGTGCATCACACACGTCCGAACGACGTCGGGCGTGACATGCAATCATAGCCTTTTGTAAGCACACACAGTCGGACGACGTTGGGCGTGGATTGCCATAATCGCCCTTGGAAAGCATACACGGTCGAAGGACATCAGGTGTGGCATGCCCTAATTGCCCTAGGACAGCAGACACTGTCGTACAACATCGGACATGGCATACCATCATCGCCCTTGGGTAGCACACAGGGTCGGATAACAACGAGCGTTAGATGCCATCATTACCCTGGTGCAGCACACACGGTCGAACTACTTCGGGCGTGGCATTCCATTATCGATCATGGTTGTATCATTCGTACTAATCTAATATAGCTTCTCGATTTTCCCATCTTATTGTACTAGTCTTTCATTTTAATCTTAATACGGCATGAAGAATATTAATTTTCTAATTTACATTTACATTATAATATACAAATAAAAATTTAATAATTTTTTTTTTAAAAAAAAAGCAAAACAAAATTAAGGATATGACCACGTAGATCTGAAAAAATATGCAGAATAATTTTTTTTTTGCGTAAAACAGATATTCTACCCAAAATTTCAATCATTTCAAGTTTAACCAAATAAAAGATTGAAACACAAAAAAAGTGGTTGTAAATATGTGAAATTTCAAAAGGCCATTACTTTTGACTCACATGTCCGATTAAGGTATTTTTTTCCCAATTTTGTTATTTTTTTGAGATCTGTGAAAGCAAACCCTCAAAGGCGGTTTGAACAAGTCAATTTTCCAAAAAATGTGTTTTAACCCATTCAAGTTTGAATTTCCCCTAATTTTCAAGAAAATTGTAATTCTTTATTGCTATGAATCTTATAAAAGAAAATAGATTTTTGTGTTCGAAATACTTGTGTAACACATATCAGAATGTATAGTTTAATGTTAGATAATCAATTTATTGAGAAAAATATTTTATCCCATTTTATACGTTTCCCCTAATTTTGCCCACACTATCGGACAACGTCGAGCATTTCATGTTATCATCTCCATTGGGCAGCAGATGTTGTCTGACGTCATTAGGCCTGACATGTCATCTTCGGCCATTGACAACACACACGGTGGGACGACGTCGGGCGTGGGATGATATCATCTCCCTGGGACAACTTACACTATCGAACAACGTCTAGCGTTGCATGCCATAATGGCCCTTAAACAACACACACGGTCGGACTACGCCGGACGTACCAAGCCATCATCGCCCTTGCGAAGCATACACAGGGTCATATGATGTGGCGTGTGGCATGTCATCATCTACGTTGGACCGAATACACGGTCGGACGATGTTTGGCATAACATTTTGTCATTGCCCATGGATATCACACACGATCGAGCTACGTCGGGCTTGGCAATGCTATAATAACCCTTGGGCAGCCAAAACAGTTGGACGACATCGGGCATTAAATGTCGTATGTTATCATCATTCTTGAAAAGCACGCACGATCGGATTATGTCAGGCGTGCCATGTTATCATCGCCCTTGGACAACACACACGATAGGACAACGTCGGGCGCGACATGCTTGCATGGCCCTTGGGCAGCACCCACAGCCGTATTACGTCGGGCGAGGCATGCCATCATCGCCCTTGGACTGAAAACACCATTGGATCAGGTGGGGTGTGGCATGCCCACATGGACCTTTGGTAGCACACATGGTTGGATGAGGTCGGACGTGGCATGCCATTATCATCCTTGTGTAGCACACACGATCGGACGACGTCGGGCATGACATGATGTCATAGCTCTTAGAAGCATAGAGGGTCGAATGACATTGGTCTTGGCTTGCCATCATCACCCTTTGGACAACCTACATTGTTAGACAACGTCGAGCGTGGCATGCCATCATGTCCCTTGCACAATACACATGGTCGGACTACGTCAGACATGGTAGGCATTTATCGCCCTTGGGAAGCATAAATGGTAATGGAATTTAATCGTCGGCCTTGGATCGAATATTACGGTCAAATGACGTTAGGAATGACATTATATCAACTCCCTTGGATAGGCAACCCGATCGGACTACGTCAGCTTGGCAATGCTATAATCGCCCTTGTGTAGCACACACGGTCGGGCAACGACGGGCGTTAAATGTAATCATTTCCCTTGCACAATATACATGGTCGGGCTACATCGGGTGTGACATTTTATCATCTCCCTTCGAAAGAATACACGATCAGACGATATCGATCGTGGCATATTATCATCTCCCTATTACTGAACACATGATTGGACCACGTAGGGCATTACATGCAAACATGGACCTTGGGAAGCACACACGATCGAATGACGTTGGGCATAGCATACCATCATTTCCATTGGGCAGCACTCGTCTTTTGACGATGTCGGACATGACATGACATCTTCACCCTTGGAAAACACACTTGGTGAACGGCGTCGGGCGTGGCATGCAATTATCGCCCTCTGACAACATAAATGGTCAAAATACGTCAGGCGTGGCATGCCATCATTGCTCTTGGCAAGCATACATTGTTACACGATGTCAGCCATTGCAATGCCATCATTGTGCATTCAATGCACACACGATCAAATGACGTAAGGCATGCCATGCCATCATTGCCCTAGAAAAGCATTCACAATTAGATGACGTCGGTTGTGGCATGTTATCATCGCCCTTTGACAACACATGCAATCGAATGAAGTCGGGTGTGGCATGCTCTTATGGCCCCTAGGCATCACACATGATAAGATAAAGTCAGGTGTGGTTTACCATTATTGCCGTTAGGCAGCACATGCTGTGGGACGACGCAAGGCATGGCATTCCATAATAACAGTTGGGCAACACACGCGGTCGAACAACATCATGTTTGACATTCCATCTTCGACTTTGGATAGCACACACGGTGTTAAAACATTGAGTGTGGCATATCATCATTGACTTTGGATAGCTTACATGGTAAGACTACGTCGAGCATGGCATGCCATCATGGCCCTTGCACAGCACACACGGTCCGACTATGTCAGGCATGGAAGGCATTCATCTCCCTTGGAAAGCATACATGGTAACGGAATGTTATCAGCGCCCTTGGATTGAATACACGGTCAGACGACGTCAGTAATTAAATGATATCATCTTCCTAGGACAGCCCACATGATCGGACTACGTCAGCCTTTGCATTATTATAATCATCCTTCAGCAGTAAACACAGTCGGATGACGATGGGCGTTAAATGTGATCATTTCCCTTGGACAATATACATGGTCGTACTATATCAGGTGTGAGATGTTATCATCTCCCTTGGAAAAAATACACGGTTCGACGATGTCGGGGGTTACATGTTATCATCGCCCTTGGACATCACACACGATCGGAAGATGTCGGGCGTGGCATGCCTGCATATCTGTAGGGAAGCGCACATGGTTGGATGACATCCGGCGTGGGATGCCATTATCGCTTTTGGACAACATTCATGGTGGGATGAGATTGCGTGCTATACCATCATCGCCATTAGGAAGCACACGCGGTCGGATAATGTCGGGCGTGACATGCCATCTTTGCCCTTGGACAACACACACGGTGAAACGACTTCAGCTCGGTATTCCATAATCGCACTTGGACAACATTTACGGTTGGAGAACGTCAGGCGAGGCATGCCATCACGGCTCTTGTCTAGAACACAGGGTCGAACGATGTAGGGCGTGGCAGTTCATCATCGCCATTGAATAATATAAACAGGGTCGAATAACGTTGGGTGTGGCATACCATAATCGCCCTCGGACAACATACACAGACGGACGATGTTGAGCGTCGCATGTTATCATCGACCATGGACTGCACACACCGTCAGACGACGTTGGGAATGGCAATCGTATCATCTCCCTTGGGCACCACACACAGTCGGACTTAGTCGGGCGTTAAATGTCATCATTACCTTTTGGATAGTTCACATGGTCGGATGACGTTGACATGGCATGCCCTTATCGCCTTTCGATTGCACACACCGATGTAAAACGTCGGCCATGGCAAGCGATCATCGCTTTTGTGTTGCATACAATGTCGGATGAAGTCTAGCGTGGCATGCCATCATGGCGCTTGAACAACACACACGGTTGTACTACGTCGGCCTTGGCATGCCATCATCGCCCTTGTAATGAACACACAGTCTGATGATGTCAGGCATGTCATTCCATCATTGCAATTGGACAACATACACATGGTTGAACTACATCAGGCGTGGCAGGCCTTCGTCGCCCTTAGGAAGCATACACACGGCCGCACAATGTAGAGCATATAGTGTAATCATCGCGCTTGAATATAATACACAGTTGGACGACGTCTGGAAGGACATGTTATTATCACCCTTGGACAGTACATACGATCGGACTACGTCAGCCTTGGTAGAGCTATAACGCCATTGGTCAGCACATAAATACTGACGACAGCGAGCGTTAAATGTGATCATTGCACTAGGACAATATACATAGTCGGACTATGTCGGGTGTGACATGTTATTATCACCCTTGGAAAGTATACACTATCGGACTTTTTCAGGCATTATAGGTTATCATTGCCCTTGAAAATCACAAACGATTGTACGATGTCGGCTGTGGCATGCCCGCATGGCCCTTGTGCGGCCCCCATGGTTGGATGACGTCAGGAATGGGATGCCATCATTGCCTTTGTACAACATACATGGTGAGACGAGATCGTGCGTGCTATGCCATCATCGCCATTGGGAAGCACAAGCGGTCAGATGACGTCGAGCGTGACATGCCATCTTTGCCCTTCGACAGCACTCACGGTGGGATGACTTTGGCGAGGTATGGCATCATCGCACTTGGACAGCAAATACAGTTGGAGAACGTTAGGTGAGGCATTCCATCCTGGACCTTGGACAGAACACACAGTCGAACGACTTCGGGCGTGGAAGGCCATCATCTCCCTTGAACAATATTGACAAGGTCCAATAACATCGTGATTGGCATACCATCATCGCCCTTGGAGAACATACCCATTCAGACGATGTTGGGCTTTGCATGTTATCATCGCCCTAGGACTGCATACATGGTCGGACGACGTTGGGCATGGAAATGCTACAATTGCACTTTAGCACCACACACGGTCGGACGTCGTCAGGCGATAAATGCCATCATAGCCCTTGGACAGCATAAACGGTTGTACTACTACGGGTTTTTCATGTTATCATGTACCTTAGAAACATACCCGATCGAACGACGTCAGGCGTAACATGTTATCATCTCCCTGGGAATGCACACACAATTGGAAAACGTCGGGCGTGGCATGCCCGTATGGACCTTGGGCGGCACACACGGTCAGATGACGTCGGGCGTGGAATGCCATATTCAACATTGGAAAGCACACACGGTTGGAATGACGTTGGGCGTTACATGCCATCTTTGCCCTTGGACAGCACACACGGTGGGACGACGTTAGGCATAGCAAGCCATCATCGCCCATAGACAGCCTACACGGTTGGACTACATCAGGTGTAGCATGCCATCATGGCCTTTTGTCCAAGACACACGATAAGACAATGTCGGTCGTGGCAATGCAATCATCGCTTTTGGAATGTAGACAAGGTCAGATGACGTCGGACGTTACATGTTATCTTTGCCATTTGAGAGCACACACGATCGGACGACTTCGTGCATGGAATGCCCCCATGGCTCTTTGGCAGCACAAATGGTTAGATGACGTCGGGCGTGGCATGCCATCATCGTCATTCGACAGCGCATACGGTCAGAAGTGGCATACCATCATATCCATTGGGCCGCACACGCAGTCGGATCACGTCAGGCGTGACATGCGATCTTCGCCCTTGGACAACACACATGGTCGGATGACATCAGGCGTCTCATGCCATTATCACCCTTGGTTAGCATACACAGGGATGGACGATGTCGAGCATGGATTGTCATCACCGCCCTTGGAAAGCATACACGGTCAGACGAAGTCGGGAGTGACATTTTATCATTGCCTTTGGACTGCACACACGCTCAGCCGACGTTGGGTGTGGTAATGTTAGAAGCTCCCTTGATAGCACACGTGGTCGGAAAAAGTATGGTGTTTAATGCCATCCAATATTTCCCTTTGGAAAGAACACATGGTAGGACAACGACGACATGGCATGTCTCATCGCCTTTGAACTGCACACATGGACGGATGACGTCAAGCGTGGCATACCGCATAGCCCTTGGGTATCACACACGAACGGATGATGTCGTGCGAGGCATTCCATTATCTCCAAAAAGAAGCACATGCGATCAAACGACATCGGTTGCATACACGGTTGGAGGACGTCGGGCATCAAATATCATCATTGCCCTTTGGACAACACAAATGGTATGACGACATCGATGTGGCATGCCATCATCGCCTTTTGACTACACACATGGATAGTCTACGTCGTGTGTGACATGACATTATTGTCCTTGTGCAGCACACACGGTTGAATGACGTCGGGCATTAGATGCCATCATTGCTCTTAATCAACACACACGCTCGGATGACGTCGACCGTGCCATGGCAACATCGCCCTTTGACAGCTTACATGATCGGACTATGTCAGGCGTGGCATGCCATAATCTCCCTTGGGATGCGCACACCATCGGGCAATGTCGGGCTTGGCATCCCATCAGCACCCTTTGAAAGCATACACGATCGGACGACATCGGGCGTGGCATAGTATCATCGCCCTATGACTGAACACGTGATTGGACCACGTAGGGCGTTACATGTCCACATGTCCCTTTGGCATCACACACAGTCCAATGACGTAAGGCGTGGCATGCCGTTATCGCCTCGTGCAGCACACACATTTGTTCGAGGTCAGGAATGACATGTTATCATCTCCCTTGGTCAGCACACATGGTCGGACGACGTCGGGCGTGGCATTACATTATCGCTCATGGAAAGAATACCCAGTCAGACGATGTTGGGATTGGCATGCCATAATCTCCCTTGAACCACATACATGGTCGGACTAGGTCGAGCGTGGCATGCTATCATCGCCCTTTGATAGCTTAAATGCTCAGACTTTGTCAGGCGTGGCATGCCATAATCTCCCTTGGGATGCACACAACATTGGGCAATGTCGGGCGTGGCATCCCATCAGCACCCTTAGAAAGCATACACGATTAGAGGACATCAAGTGTGTCATATTATCATTGTCCTATTACTGAACACATGATTGGACCACGTAGGGCGTTACATGCACACATGGCCCTTGGGCAGCACACATGGTTGGATGATGTCAAGCGTGGCATGCCATTATCGCCCTCGTGCAGCACCACATTCGAACGACGTCAGGCATGACATGACATCATCGTCCTTGGGCAGCACACATGGTTGGACGACGTCGGGCGTGGCATTCAATCCTTGCGCTTAGAAAGAATACCCGGTCGGACGACCTCGTACGTGCCATGCCTAATCGCCCTTGAACAACATACATGGTCGGACAACTTCGAGCGTGGAATGTGATTTTTTCCTTTGGAATGAACACACGGTCGGAGGATATCGGGAGTGGAATTTGATCATTGCAGTTGGACATCATAATCATGGTAGGGCATGGCATGCAATCATAGCCCTTATACAGCATACCATACAGACAACGTTAGGCATGCCATGACATCATCGCCCTTGGGAAACACCCACAGTCAGACGAAGTCAGGCGTGGCATGACATCATTGCCCATCGGCAGCATACATGGTCAAACTACGTCGGGCATGGCATTCCATCATTGCCCTTAGATAACTAAGATAGTCGTCTGACATCAGGCATGTCATGTTATCATCGCCCATGGTTAGCACACACGGTGAGACAACGTCGTCCATGGCAAGCCATCATCACACTTGGACAACACACACGATTGAAATACGTCGGGCATGGCATGACATCATGTCCCTTGGGCAGCATACATGGTCCGATGACATCGACCGTGCCAATGTAATCATCGCCCTTGATATGCAAACATAGTCGAACTACGTCAGACGTAGCATGCCATCATCGCCCTTGTAAAAGCATACACGATCCGACGATGTTGGGTGTGGTAGGTTATCAATGTTCTTCAAGAGCACACACGATTGGAAGATGTCGGGCGTGTCATGCCTGTATGGACCTTGGGCAGCACACATGGTCAGATGATGTCAGGCATGGAATGCCATCATCTACATTGGGCAGCACCCTCTGACTGCATACACAGTGGAACGACGTCGAGCGTGAATTGCCAGCATCTCCCTTTGACAACATATATGGTCGGACTACTTTGGGTGTGGCATGCGATCATTGCCCTAGGAAAACATATAGAAGGACAGACGACGTCGGACGTGGCATGCCATCATCGTCCTTGCAAAGCATACATGACAAGAGAACATTGGGTGTGGGATGTTATCATTGCCTTTGGAATGCAAACACGGTAGCACGATGTTGGGTGTTGTGATGCTATCATCGCCCTTTGGCAGCATACACGGTCGAACTACATGGGGCATTTAATGCAATCATTTCCCTTTGAAAAGCACACACAGTTGGACTACGTCGATGTGGCATGCCATCATCACCTTTGGATTGCACACTCGGACGAACAACGTCGGGCGTGGCATGCTCACATGGAAATTGATCACCATACAGAGTCGGATGACGTCGGGCGTGGAATGCCATTATCACCATTGGGAAGCCCACGTGGTCGGATGACGTCGGGCGTGTCATGCCATCTTCACCCTTGGAACGCACAAACCGTGGGACAACGTAGCACATGGCATGCAATCATCGCCCTTGGACAGCATACACGGTCACACTATGTCAGGTGTGGCATGCCATCATGGACCATGTCCAGCACATATAGTTGGATGAAGTCGGGCGTGGTAGTCCATCATCGCCCTTGGATAGCATACACAGGTTCGAACACCTCGGGCGTGGCATGCCGTCATCGCCCTTGGAGAGCATACATGGTCAGACGACGTCGGACGTGTCATATTATCATTGCCCTTGGACTGCACACACAATTTGATGATGTTGGGAGTGGCAATTCTATCATCGACCTTGGGCACTACACTCGGTCGGACAATGTCGAGCTTGACATGCCATCATCACCCTTGGAAAGCTCACGGACGGATGACATCGATATGGAATGCCATCATTCCATTTCGACTACATAAATAGTTAGACGATATCGGGCGTGGCATGCTCGCATGGCCCTTGGGCAACAAACATGGTCGAATGACATCAGGAATGGCATGCCATCATCGCCATTGGGCAAAAGATGCAGTAAGACTACGTCGAGCGTGACATGCCATCATCTCTCTTATACAGAACACACGATCGGACAATGTTGGGCGGGGCATCCCATCATCATTTTGGGAAACATACACGATCAGACGATGTCGGCATAACATGTTATCAAAACCTATGACTGAACACATAATTTGACCAGGTAGGGTGTGGCATGTCTGCATGGCCCATGGGCAGCACACATGGTGGATGAGGTCAGGCGTGGCATGCAATCATCACCCTTGTGCATCACACATGTTCGAACGACGTCGGGCGTGACATGCAATCATAAACCTTTGGAAGCACACACAGTTGGACGACGTTGGGCGTCGATTGCCATCATCGCCCTTGGAAAGCATACACGGTTGAAGGACATCAGGAGTGGCATACCATCATTGCCCTTGGGCGTTAGATGTCATCATTACCCTGGGGCAGCACACACGGTAGAACTACGTCGGGCATGGCTTGCCATTATCGATCATGGTTGTCTTATTCGTACTAATCTATTATAGCTTCTCGATTTTCCCATCTTATTGTACTAGTCTTTCATTTTAATCTTAATACGACATGAAGAATATTAGCTTTCTAATTTACATTAATTTAATTATATATAAATATAAATTAAATAATATTTTTTTAAAAAAAACAGCAAAAAAAATTAAGGATATGACCACGTAGATCTCAAAAAATATGCAAAATAATTTTTATTGCGTGAAATGGATATTTGACCCATAGTTTCAATCGTTTGAAGTTTCACCAAATAAAAGATTTAAACTCAAAAAAAGTAGTTGTAAATATGTGAAATTTCAAACGGCCATAACTTTTGACTCACATGTCCTATTAAGGCACTTTTTTCTCAATTTTGTTATTTTTTTATATCTACAAAAGCAAACCCCCGTAGGCGGTTTGGACAAGTTAATTTGCCAAAAAACGTTTTATAACCCATTCAAGTTTGAATTTCCTCAATTTCCAAGAAAATTGTAATTTTTGTTGCTATGAATCTTATAAAAGAAAATAGATTTGTTGTTCGAAATACCTGTGTAACACATCTCAGAATGTATAGATTAATGTTAGATAATCAATTTTATGAGAAAAATATTTTATTTCGTTTAATACATTTCCCTTAATTTTTCCCACACTATCGAACAACGTCGAGTATTGCATGCCATCATCGCCATTGGGCAGCACACGCTGTCGGTATATGTTAGGCCTGACATCCATCTTCTTCCTTTAACATAACATATAGTGGGACGACATCATGCGTGGCATGATATCAACGCCCTTGGACAACTTACATGGTCAGACAACGTCGAGCGTGGCATGCCATAATGTCCCTTGGACTGCACACACGATCGGACTACGTCGGGCGTGGCAAGCCATCATCGTCCTTGGGAAGCATACACAGTTTCATATGATGATGTGCGTGGAATGTAATCATCTATCTTGGACAGAATACACGGTCGGACGATGTCGGGCATATCATTTTTTCATCGCCCATGGATATCACATACAATCAAACTACGTCGGGCTTAGCAATGCTATAATAACCCTTTGGCAGCTCAAACAGTCGGACGGCATCGAGAATTAAATGCCATCATTACTGTTGGACAACATACACGGTCAGAAAATGTTTGGTGTGGTATGTTTTCATTGCTCTTGGAAACCATGCACAATCGGATGACGTCTGGCGTGCAATGTTATCATCGCTATTTGATAACACACACGATCGGAGGATGTCGGGTGTGGCATGCTCGCATTGACCTAAGGCAGCACCCACAGTCGGATACGTCGGGCGTGGCATGCCATCATCTCCCTTGGACAGAACACACGGTGGAATGACGTCAGGCGTGGCATGCAATCATCTCCCTTGGAGAGAATACATGGTGGAATGACGTCGGGCGTGGAATACCATCATGGACCTTGGCCAGAACATACTGTCGGGTATGGCTGACCATTATCATCATTGGACAACATACATAGGGTAGGACAACATCGGGCGTGGCATGCCATCATCACCCTTGGATAGCATACACTGTCGCATGACATCGAGCGTTGCATGATATCATATCCCTTGGACTATACACACCTTTCGACGTTTGCCGTTGCAATGCTATCATCGCCCTTCTGCAACACTCATGATTGAATGACGTCTACGTGGCATGCCGTCATTGCCTTTGGACTGTACACCCGAATGGATAATGTCGGGCGTGGCATGCAATCATCGGCCTTGTGCACCATTCATGATCGGACGACGTCAGGCGTGGCATGCCACCATGGCCCTTGGGAAGCACACACGGTCTTATAACATCGGACATGGAAATCCATCATCGCAATTGTGCAGCACACGCAGTTGGATGACATATCGCAAGGCATGCCCTCATGAACCTTGGCCAGCTCTTCCGGTCGAACGACGTCTACGTGGCATGCCATCGTGTCCCTTTGCCAGCACACACAGTTAAACAACGATTGCCAATGCTATCATCGTCCATGGGTAGCATACACAGTTGGAGGACGTCGGGCATCAAATATCATCATTGCCCTTTAGACAACACAAATGGTAGGGCGACATATCGCCTTTTGACTACATACATGGATAGTCTACGTCGTGTGTGACATGACATTATTGTGCTTGTGCAGCACACACGGTTGAATGACGTCGGGCTTTAGATGCCATCATTGCTCTTAAACAACACACACGCTCGGATGACGTTGACAGTGGCATGGCATCATCGTCCTTTGACAGCTTACATGATCGGACTATGTCAGGCGTGGCATGCCATAATCTCCCTTGGGATGCACACACCATCGGGCAATGTCGGCATCGGGCAATGTCGGGCGTGGCATCCCATCAGCACCCTTTGAAAGCATACACGATCGGACGACATCAGGCGTGGCATATTATCATCGCCCTGTGACTAAACACGTGATTGGACCACGTAGGGCGTTACATGTCCACATGTCCCTTAGGCATCACACACGGTCCAATGACGTCAGGCGTGGAATGCCGCTATCGCCTCGTGCAGCACACACATTCGTTCGAGGTCAGGACTGACATGTTATCATCGCCATTGGGCAGCACACATGGTCGGACGACGTCGAGCGTGGCATTACATTATCGCTCTTGGAAAGAATACCCAGTCAGACGATGTTGGGCTTGGCATGCCATAATCTCCCTTGAACCACATACATGGTCGGACTACGTCGAGCGTGGCATGCTATCATCGCCCTTTGATAGCTTAAATGTTCAGACTTTGTCAGGCGTGGCATGCCATAATCTCCCTTAGGATGCACACAACATCGGGTAATGTCGGGCGTGGCATCCCATCAGCACCCTTAGAAAGCATACACGATCAGAGGACATCAAGCGTGGCATATTATCATTGCCCTATTACTGAACACATGATTGGACAACGTAGGGCGTTACATGCACACATGGCCCTTGGGCAGCACACACGGTTGGATGATGTCAAGCGTGGCATGCCATTATCGCCCTCGTGCAACACCACATTCGAACGACGTCAGGCATGACATGACATCATCGCCCTTGGGCAGCACACATGGTTGGACGACGTCGGGCGTGGCATTCAATCCTTGCCCTTAGAAAGAATACCCGATCGGACGACGTCGGACTTGCCATGCCTAATCGCCCTTGAACAACATACATGGTCGGACAACTTCGAGCGTGGAATGTGATTTTTTCCCTTGGAATGAACACACGGTCAGAGGATATCGGGCGTGGAATTCCATCATCGCAGTTGGACATCATAATCATGGTCGGGCGTGGCATGCCATCATAGCCCTTATACAGCATACCACACAGACAACGTCAGGCAAGCCATGCCATCATCGCCCTTGGGAAACACCCACAGTCAGACGAAGTCAGGCGTGGAATGACATCATTGCCCATCGGCAGCATACATGGTCAAACTACATCGGGCATGGCATTCCATAATTGCCCTTAGATAACTAAGAAAGTCGTCTGACGTCAGGCGTGTCATGTTATCATCGCCCATGGTTAGCACACACGGTGAAACAACGTCGTCCATGGCAAGCCATCATCACACGATTGAAATACGTCGGGCATGGCATGACATCATGTCCCTTGGGCAGCATACACGGTCCGATGACATCGACCGTGCCAATGTAATCATCGCCCTTGATATGCAAACATAGTCGAACTACGTCAGACGTAGCATGCCATCATCGCCCTTGGAAAGCATACACGATCAGATGATGTTGGGTGTGGTAGGTTATCAATGTTCTTCAAGAGCACACACGATTGGAAGATGTCGGGCGTGTCATGCCTGTATGGACCTTGGGCAGCACACATGGTCAGATGATGTCGGGCATGGAATGCCATCATCTACATTGGGCAGCACCCTCTGACTGCATACACAGTGGAACGACGTCGAGCGTGATTTGCCAGCATCTCCCTTTGACAACATATATGGTCGGACTACTTTGGGTGTGGCATGCGATCATTGCCCTAGGAAAACATATAGAAGGACAGACGACGTCGGACGTGGCATGCCATCATCGTCCTTGCAAAGCATACATGACAAGAGAACATGGGTGTGGGATGTTATCATTGCCTTTGGAATGCAAACACGGTTGCACGATGTTGGGTGTTGTGATGCTATCATCGCCCTTGGGCAGCATACACGGTCGAACTACATGGGGCATTTAATGCAATCATTGCCCTTTGGACAGCACACACAGTTGGACTACGTTGATGTGGCATGCCATCATCACCTTTGGATTGCACACTCGGACGAACAACGTCGGGCGTGGCATACTCGCATGGACATTGAGCACCACACAGAGTCGGATGACATCGGGCGTGGAATGCCATTATCACCATTGGGAAGCCCACGTGGTCGGATGACGTCGGGCGTGTCATGCCATCTTCACCCTTGGAACGCACAAACCGTGGGACAACGTCGCGCATGGCATGCAATCATCACCCTTGGACAGCATACACGGTCACACTATGTCAGGCGTGGCATGCCATCATGGACCATGTCCAGCACATATAGTTGGACGATGTCGGGCGTGGTAGTCCATCATCGCCCTTGGATAGCATACACAGGTTTGAACACCTCGGGCGTGGCATGCCATCATCGCCCTTGGAGAGCATACATGGTCAGAAGACGTCGGAGTGTCATATTATCATTGCCCTTAGACTACACACACAATTTGATGATGTTGGGAGTGGCAATTCTATCATCGACCTTGGGCACTACACTCGGTCGGACAATGTCGAGCTTGACATGCCACCATCACCCTTGGAAAGCACACGGACGGATGACATTGACATGGAATGCCATCATTCCATTTCGACTACACAAATAGTTAGACGATATCGGGCGTGGCATGCCCGCATGGCCCTTGGTCAACAAACATGGTCGAATGACATCAGGAATGGCATGCCATCATCGCCATTGGGCAAAAGATGCAGTAAGACTACGTCGAGCGTGACATGCTATCATCTCTCTTATGCAGAACACACGGTTGGACAATGTCGGGCGGGGCATCCCATCATCATTTTGGGAAACATACACGATCAGACGATGTCGGCATAACATGTTATCAAAACCTATAACTGAACACATAATTTGACCAGGTAGGGTGTGGCATGTCTGCATGGCCCATGGGCAGCACACATGGTGGATGAGGTTAAGCGTGGCATGCCATCATCACCCTTGTGCATCACACATGTTCGAACGATGTCGGGCGTGACATGCAATCATAAACCTTTGGAAGCACACACAGTTGGACGACGTTGGGCGTCGATTGCCATCATCACCCTTTGAAAGCATACACGGTTGAAGGACATCAAGAGTAGCATACCATCATTGCCCTTGGACAGCAGAGACCGTCGTAATACATCGGACGTGGCATGCCATCTTCGCCCTTGGGTAGCACACACGGTAGGATCACGATGGGCATTAGATGTCATCATTACCCTGGGGCAGCACACACGGTAGAACTACGTCGGGCATGGCTTGCCATTATCGATCATGGTTGTCTTATTCGTGCTAATCTATTATAGCTTCTCGATTTTCCCATCTTATTGTACTAGTCTTTCATTTTAATCTTAATACGACATGAAGAATATTAGCTTTCTAATTTACATTTATTTAGATTATATAAATATAAATTAAATAATTTTTTTAAAAAAAAAACAGCAAAAAAAATTAAGGATATGACCACGTAGATCTCAAAAAATATGCAAAATAATTTTTATTGCGTAAAATGGATATTTGACCCAAAGTTTCAATCGTTAGAAGTTTCACACAAATAAAAGATTGAAACTCAAAAAAAGTAGTTGTAAATATGTGAAATTTCAAACGACCATAACTTTTGACTCACATGTCCGATTAAGGCACTTTTTTCTCAATTTTGTTATTTTTTTATATCTACAAAAGCCAACCCCCGTAGGCGGTTTGGACAACTTAATTTGCCAAAAAAACATTTTATAACCCATTCAGGTTTGAATTTCCTCAATTTCAAGAAATTGTAATTTTTGTTGCTATGAATCTTATAAAGAAAATAGATTTGTTGTTCGAAATACCTGTGTAACACATCTCAGAATGTATAGATTAATGTTAGATAATCAATTTTAAGAGAAAAATATTTTGTTTCGTTTAATACATTTCCCTTAATTTTTCCCACACTATCGAACAACGTCGAGTATTGCATGCCATCATCGCCATTGGGCAGCACACGCTGTCGGAATACGTTAGGCCTGACATCCATCTTCTTCCTTTAACATAACATATAGTGGGACGACGTCACGCATGGCATGATATCATCGCCCTTGGACAACTTACATGGTCGGACAACGTCGAGCGTGGCATGCCATAATGTCCCTTGGACTGCACACACGATCGGACTACGTCGGGCGTGGCAAGCCATCATCGTCCTTGGGAAGCATACACAGGTTCATATGATGATGTGTGTGGCATGTAATCATCTATCTTGGACAGAATACACGATCGGACGATGTCGGGCATATCATTTTTTCATTGCCCATGGATATCACATACAATCGAACTACGTCGGGCTTAGCAATGCTATAATAACCCTTTGGCAGCTCAAACAGTCGGACGGCATCGAGAATTAATGCCATTATTACTGTTGGACAACATACATACACGGTCAGAAAATGTTGGGTGTGGTATGTTATCATTTCTCTTGGAAACCATGCACATCGGATGACGTCTGGCGTGCAATGTTATCATCGCTATTTGATAACACACACGATCGGAGGATGTCGGGTGTGGCAATGCTCGCATTGACCTAAGGCAGCACCCACAGTCAGATACGTCGAGCGTGGCATGCCATCATCATCTCCCTTTGACAGAACACACGGTGGAATGACGTCAGGCGTGGCATGCAATCATCTCCCTTGGAGAGAATACATGGTAGATGAATGACGTCGGCGTGGAATACATCATGGACCTTGGCCAAAACATACGTCGGGTGTGGCTAACCATTATCATCATTGGACAACATACATAGGGTAGGACAACATCGGGCGTGGCATGCCATCATCACCCTTGGATAGCATACACTGTCGCATGACATCGAGCATTGCATGATATCATATCCCTTGGACTATACACACCTTTCGACGTTTGCCGTTGCAATGCTATCATCGCCCTTGTGCAACACTCATGATTGAACGACGTCGACGTGGCATGCCGTCATTGCCTTTGGAATGTACACCCGAATGGATAATGTCGGGCGTGACATGCAATCATCGGCCTTGTGCACCATTCACATTCGGACGATGTCAGTTGTGGTAATGCCATAATCGCCCTTGGAATGCACATACGATGGGACGACGTTGGGCATGGAATGCCATCATTTCCTTTGGAGGGTATACATAATCGGACAACGATCGGCGTGGCATGTTATCATCGCCCTTTGACACCACACTCGATCGGACGACGTCGGGCGTCATGTGCCTGCAAGGCCATTAGGCAGCACACGTTGTCGGATGAAGTCAGGAGTGACGTTCCATCTTTGCACTTAGAATACACACACAGTGGGAAGATGTTGGGCATGGCAATACATCATCGCCCTTGGAAACTAATACATGGTCGGAATACATCGGGCATGGCAAGCCATCATGGCCCTTGTCCAGCACACACGGTCGGATGACGTAGAGCGTGGAAAGTCTATCATCGACCTTGGGCAGCAGATGCAGTCCAACAACGTTATGCGTTAAATATCATCATTTCCCTTTGGACAACACATACAGTCAGACGATGTCGACGTAGTATACCATCATTGCCTTTGGAATGTACATGCAGAAAAACAACGTCGGGCATGGCATGCCATTATTGCCCTTGTGCAGAACACACAGTCAGACGACGTCAAGCGTTACATGCAATCATTGTCCTTGGGCAGAGCACAGGGGTCGAATGAACGTTTGACATGGCATGCCAACATGGTCCTTGGGAAGCAACACAGTCAGATGACGTTGAGCGTGGCAGTCCCATCATACGCCTTGGACAGCACACATAATTAAACTACGTCGGGCGTGGCATCCCATCATCATTTTGGAAAGCATACAGATTAGATGACATCAGAGTGTGGCATGCCACATGGCCCTTTGGCAGCACACATGGTTGGATGAGGTCGGGCGTGTCATGCCATTATAGTCCTTGTGCAGCACACACGTAGAACGACATCATGAATGAATGCAGTCGTAGCCCTTAGAAGCACAAAGGGTCGAACGACGTCGGGCTTGGCTTGCTATCATCACCCTTTGGAACCGCTTACATGGTAAGACGAGGTCGAGGCGTTGCATGCAATCAGTCCCTTGCATAGCACACACGTTCGGACTACGTTAGGCATGGCAGGCATTCATCTCCCGTGCGAATCATATATGGTCAAGGAATGTTATCATCATCCTGAAAAAATACATGGTGGAACGACGTCAGGAATGACTTGATATCATCTCCCTTGGACAGCCCACACGATCGGACTACGTCAGCCGTTGCAATGCTATAATCTCCCTTGGGCAGCACACAGAGTCGGGACGACAGGAGTTAAATGTGATCATTGCCCTTGG